>JARYHS010013982.1:0-37348 GCA_031002005.1 Vandiemenella viatica | reverse complement strand
CCCTAGTCAGAAATTCCGCTTTCAGTACCAAATGCTAGTGCACTACCGCCACAAACACTGCATGCCAGTGTGCTCCACCCATAAGTGAAGTCGTGGATGCCAGTCTGCAGTCATCCTTTCTTCAGGACCTTGCCCCTTCTTATCTCTCCTCATTCTACTTCCCATTGATTGGCCAAACATAAAAGAAGAAGAATATCTTATAGGCTATCTATTTTCTGTTGAAAATTTATTGGAGCCAGTATCCCCTACTCATGTAATATACTCCGACAAGTTGCTCTTATTTGCACAACATTTTGGTCACTTGATTCATTTCTCAGAATATTTACTTGGCTTGTAAATCTTAGTTTCCTCACCCCACAAAATGTCAATCCCATGTCCCTGCCTCAGTAATATGCAAACATTTTAATTGTTCACTTCCTGTCGATCCTTTAAATTTTTTCCATGACATGTGTGCACTTTACCTGTGGCACTATCCAGAATCTACTCTGGTCAGGCTTAACTTCCTGCTGTGGAAACACTCAAGTCAAATGTGACACACACTAATAACACATCACCTATTGCATCCACGTACCACTCAATCATACCATAGGTACGAATACTGTGCATTGGTTTACTATTAAAATATTAGCTGTGGGCTAAATATTCATTTGTATATCTTCATTTCTTATGTAATGAGTCAATTTTGACCATTATAGTTTATATTATGTTCACAAGAAAAGATGTTGATACTAAACCCATCTTCTGTAGATGAGGAGAGAAGGGCTGAATCAACACAAAAAGAATGAACACTCTTCTCAGTATTTTCAAGAGATGATACCTTGTCATACACAATTCAAAATGGTTTAAGTTATTGGAAGAGAAGTGGTGACAAGACAGAGGGTTGTAGTTCCATGGTTGTAGAAGTAGCTTGCTTATTACCAAATCAGACATGCTAGAAAGGAAAATCAATGAAGATAATGAAATGATGCTGTTTTGTTGCCTGAAGTGATAATTTAAATGTGTGTTCATGATGATATGAGTGAATTAAATGTTCATACGTTTTGATAGTACATTTAATGAGTGATTATATTAAAATTTAAATATTTTATTGTAAATTACTGATTTTCCATGACAATCACTCCCCTCATTGTCAACATCACCGAAAGGAAAGGAAAATGCTGTTTTATATACTTGTCATTTTCCATTTACAGACTGAACTACAGGACCTAAAAACTCAGATACTGAACCTGCTGGAACATGCTGCAGAAATAATAGCTTACGTAAAAGCATTGTCATTTGCTCAGTGTACATACTTACTTTCTGTCTACTGGCTTGAAGTTTTCCGGTATGTATTTGATCGTATGCAGATTATTATTATTATTTTTTCTGCATTTGTTAGTTACCAGTACTATATAGCTCTTTGGATCTCCTAACATTGTTTTATATTTTTTATTGTGAAAGTTAATGAGCTTATAATAAATTCCTTTTGCAGTGTGCAGAACTCGAGTGAACCAAGTTTGCAGCCCATTTTCGATTATCTGAGTGACTCGGCATTACAGAAAGATAAATCAGGCATGTGGTCATGTGTGTGCAGGTGAAATTAATTTTTCTTAATACATTTTTTGAATTGCATACAAATTAACTAATAAAAGATTATACTTGGTGTTTTGTATACATAACTAAATATTTTTATTTCTGTTATTATAACAATATTTTTTTTAAAAAAATAATAATTTATTTCATCTACCACTTCATCCTACTGTGTGCTGAATGTTTTGGTTCCACATATATTTAGATAGCCAGCTTCCATCAACTCTTTCTCTGTGGAAGTAATATTAACATACTCAATCCTAAGTGCTAAATGATTTTTCATTGACTTGTATTCAGTACATCACTTTATTGTTAACATTACCTTTTTTAGTGAAGAACATTAGTCTAAGTAAAAAAGAAAAAAGTGCATGACGTCTAAAGACATCTTCAATACTGTCACACAAAATGCACACCAGACCTAAAAACCGATTCTGACACAATAGTATATTTGATTATCTCGTAAATATTGAAATAACCAAGCTACAAAAATTGTAAAATTTACATGTTTTTTGAAGCTCTGATAAGCAATGTCCTCTAGCACTAAAGCAGTTGTTGTTTAAGAAATGTGTGCTGTCTTCCTTCACCTTCCATTCTTGCAACACATCATGAAATGCCAATGGGTCCCCTTCTTTGCGTGGGTCAGAAATATTTATTTTAAAATGTTATCCTGAGGTCTCCTTGTACAGGCTGGTGAACCAACCATTGCTGTTGTTGGCAGCAATTTTCTTTTAATACCCAGTTGAAAGGATACAGAGGCAAATACGAGTTGTTGCTATATATCTTGTAGAGATAATGAGCATTTATGAGTAATATGTGGAAAATATGAATTCCTGAGTTTTATACCAACTGAAGGTTTTACGCTGCAATGGATAATAGGCCATCATTTGATTCTTCTGTGCCAACAAAATTTTCCTTGGTGGAAAATAACTCTGGTTGTGACTCTAGGTTAGCTGGAGAAAGTTTGATGATAGGTGTTATCAAGTCATAAATGAAGCTTACTGAAATTTATTAACATGTTTCATTGGTTTACAAATTTTTGATTTATAGTAAATCGCTATCGAACTTCGTAAATCACCAATATAGATTGAACATTCCTCTTCAGTCAACTCATTACAATGATCACACCACTATCATGGGACCAAAGCTAAAATTTATCCTCTGTGATTCACTAACATTGTCTCCAAAAACCTAACAATAACCAAAAAGTTCCATTACCAAATTCCACTCAATTTTAGTCCAGCACTCGAAAGTCTTAACTCATCTTCACTTCCACAGTCTAACGTTCTACAGGCACTACATTTTAAGTTTTACCTATATTATCAGACCCATCTTCAACCATTACATGAGACAACCTCCACGAAACATGCACACTGTACAAAATGAAGCAAATCCATTCACCATTCACATTTATACCTTTCCCTACCTTTTGCATTGTTAGGTAATAAATTCAGTGATGTGACACTCATGTGATCACCAGTACTGAAATTTTTTCATGTTCGTGAATAATTAAGTCTTTTGGTTTCCCTCAGATTTTAGGTAGCCTTGATTATTTTAAAACTTTTTTTGTTTCCCTGTAATAACTTCCCAAAGGTTACACTTCTCCATGCAGTCTCACAGTGTTAGTTAAATGCTCAAACCTTTAATTAATTAGCCAAATCATGTTAAAACACTATGCCACTTATCTTTTCCAAAATTTTGCAAGCTATTTCTTTACTAGGAACTTCTTAATTATTAAAATACTACAAATATACACCTCCCCTCCAAACCATGTATTTTTATTATCGAGGACTAATTACTTACCACTTCTTCTCTGATATGATATTATCCTCATCTTCTTCCTTCTTTCAATCTTTACTAATTTTTTAAAACTTCCTTTCTCAATTAATCAACTTAAACTGTTATTTTAACTACTGACGATAATCGCTATCCCTCCTGTTGGATGAGCATATTGAAACTAGTTATGTTTTCTTATTATAAGATCCCTCAAATCATACTTTATCCTTCTGAATAGAACTGTCTACTAATTCAGGAATTTTCACTTCAAAATACGGTTACAACATTTCACTATTATCAGAATGTCAGCTTTTGAAAATGAACACTAAATAAACTCTTTTGAATTTAAAATACATTCAACAACATTTCAGTCTGTTGCAAATCATTCAAAACCTACCATGACCAACCCTGATAGAACATCGTCCAATTTGTCTCACTCCTTGTACCAAAAAAACCTGTAGTCTCCAATGTTTTAGATCAAGCTGCACTATATTCTGTTACATTGCCTAACCATACTGCCCATGTGTTATTTGGCTCTGGCACAGAAAACCACATTTGTGTTATAAATAGGCTTTACTAATCTATAGTAAAGTAATAAGATCAGCTATGTGTATTTCTACTTTGAATTTAACAAATATTGGTCCTTGCAGAAAAGATTAGCAATGGACATCAGCACTGAGGTAGATGTCTTTACATGTCATCTGCAGTGAAAAGGTTAACAGTATAGATGAAAATTTTCCAAAATATGTTACATTTCTAGTTGATGATATACATGAATGCTAAGAGAATGAGTAATATCATGGTAGAAATGCTACGAAAAGTCTCTATAACAACTCTCTCAGTATCTTTAATGGATTATGAATTTAAAGCAATGACAGGGGAGTCTTCTGTTACTATTGTTGGGGTAATATAATTGTAAAAAACACATGTGCGTAATGATGATTTGGGGAGGTGAAGAAGAGGATGTGCAATGGAAGTTGGATGTGTGGACAGTCAGTGTGGAGGAATATGGCCTGAAATTTAATGTAAAGAAATGTGAGTACATGGTAACAACCAGGGAAAAGAATAAGGTAGCCCAGGGAGTTGTGATGGCAGGGAAACAACTAAAGAAGGTAAACAGGTTCAAGTACTTGGGGAGTGTATTAGAGGAATGTGGAGGAAATGATGGCGAGATAAGAGAAAGAGGAATATAAGCAGAGGCGTTCTTAAGGAGCATTAGAAGCCTGATATGGAATAAAGAGGTGCCACAGAGAAGAAAGAGAGTAATCTATCATACGTACTATGTGCCTATCTTAACATATGCTGCTGAAACGTGGACAATGAAAAAGTGGGACATGAGCTGAGTAGAAGCAAGTGAAATGAAGTTTTTAAGAGGTAGAATGGGAGTTACTAAAATGGACAGAATAAGGAATGAAGTGATTAGACGCACCATAAAAGAGGAACCCTTACAGGAAAGGGTAGAGAGGACCAGACTGAGATGGTGTGGACATGTCAAGAGAATGGAGGCTTAGAGAATCCCGAGAAAAATCCATGAAATTAAGATGCATGGTAAACAACTTAGAGGAAGAACAAGAGATGGTTGGCTGAAAGGAGTGGAGGAGGGTGTGCGGAAGAGAGGAGAGGACTGGAACAAAATGGTGACAGAGAGATAGTGGGATGAAAGAAGCAAATGGAGAGACTTGTGCATAAACCAGACCCGGCCAGGGGCTGGAAACATGATGGTGATGGTGATGGTGATGATGATGATTATAGCCAAAATGGCAGAAAGGTATTCCTTATAATCGTGTCCATCCATGCTACCATTTGTTTGTCACTCCATCAGTACAGCTTTGCAGTCATTGTGATCAAATTTCACAGGAAAAGTATTTTACTGACAACAAGATAGATCTGTAGACAAAAATTTTTTTAAAAAAGAAGCTTTAAAGTAGCCACTCCATCTATGAAAAAAAAAAGAGAAACATAATAATTCTATTCTACATACCTCATTGATTGTGGTATCATTGAATAGGAAACCAAATGTGCTGTTGATGCTGATTTGTTTTGATACTAAAGAAAAGGGAAACAGCTTTTAGGCAATATAAATAACAAAGGATAGGGAAAATGACTTCACTTGCCAAATATGAAGACTGTGGTAAACTTCGGCCTGTGCACACTTCCCAAACCATATGGCTGATTCCCACAGGTGGGCACAGTTAATCCAAACGTTAACTTCGTTAATCAGTATTCCGCTACTTAAAAAGTTAACTTCGATAATCGTTAAAGCGTTAAATGTTTATAAATGTAACGCAAGTTAAAGTTAACTAGTCAAAAGTTGTACTGATGTATTAGTATTATAAGGTACGGTAGGTATAACTGCTCTCTATCTCAAGGTGTTATGTACCATGATGCAAGTGTGGATTTATTTATAAAAATTAACAAATTGTGGTTACACTATCGCCACAACAACGAAGTGGTATTCCTGTCTGTTTTTATCTTTGTTGAGACTGTGATCAACATAACACTTGCAAATTGTCTTACGAGAGACAATTAAGGTACTCCTGACTTTATAAAAAAAAAGTATTAAAAAAAAACAAAAAAAAAAGAATGCAGAATGAAAAGCAACAATATTATAGAAAACAAGTTGGACTGGGACACCTGAATATGTGAAAACTGCGACCAGTGAAATTTGCGGCCAACCTAAAATGTGATCAATATAACACTTGCAAAAATCTACGACCAATGCCTGTTACGGTTACCTTTGTTCCACGGCCTACCTGTGACCTAAAGGCCCCTTTAGACGACTCGGCCTGGTTTCACTAAATCATGGCCTGCATGTTTTTACGTGAACAAATTAGAACGGAAGTTAGTCAGCGACATCCTTTTACATTACACGACCGAAACTGCCAAACTAGCTTCTACTTTAAAAAAAAAAAAGACACACAAATGTTTCGAATTAAAATTGCACATCACCTTTCTCGTAACTTAGTACGTATTATTTCTTTGAATTTTTTCGCTCTGGTTACTGAAAGTTGCGTTTTTTGCTGATCTGCAACACTGTTTGCAGACTCCAGTGCGATACTAACTATCGATCAGGCGGCCGGTCATCCACTGGCACAGAATTTCGTCCGAGTAATGCCCGATTTGACGGCCGAACAGTTTGTCCGATTAACCTCTTCCGACACACACTGCCGATCCGTCACTGTTAATTCAACACCAACTGAACGCGATGTTTTTACTAAACGTATAATAACGACATACATTTTGTAATAATAAATACACCTCATTACAGATAATAATGTTGATTTGTCAATAAGATAGGTTATGACGCTTTTTAGTTTATTTACGTTTGCAGAATTCACAATATAAAATAGTCACGCCGCCGCCCACCGGCTGAAAATGATTAACGCGCCGCCGCCAAGATTTTTGCAGGCGGCGCCCACTACTACACCGAACATACGAGTAGCGCAGTACAGCCAACTTATATCATACCGCTGTCTCTTTGAAATTATACAGAATGAAACCCAATTATACAAAGGGGTCATCCATTGAATACATACGTGAGTGAAAGTGCTGGGAGCAAAAAAAGTCCACGAAAAGTAAACAATGTATACATTAATAAATTTTGAATAACAAAAAGGAAATAGATATGCAGGAAGGGTTGCCAACTCAATGAAACAAAGGGCAAACACTTTCAAAAAGGTGCTGGAATGTACTTTACTTTTAAGTGCTCATTTTTGTATCCAATTTTACAAGGCAATCTGTTATACAAATAGGATACAAGAGGTAACCAAATTATACAAGTTTTGTATCCAATTATACAATCTGGCAGCCCTGCATACGAGTGGTGGCGTGGCGCACAGTTCAAACAAACGAAAAGACGTCAACAACCAATGTAACGGACTAAAGTTAACGGAAGTCCAATTTAACGGAAGTTAAGAAGACCGTTAATGATTTTTTAGGTTAACTTAAAAGTTAAATTTTCGCAATTTTTTTAACTTCGTTAATTAACGATTAACGGATTAACTGTTTTGTGCCCAGCTGTGCTGATTCCCTATCACAAGAATAAGGTGCAAAACTGAAATATTGTATGTGTGTCTGCTTGTGTCACATGTTTTTCACTCGTCTCAGCCTGTAACTTTGGTGAGTGATAAGTTTTCCCTATCCTTTGTTATTTGTGTGTTTGTGAGAGATGCACTAGAAATTTAATTAAAACTGTGTCTGCCCCCTTCAATTTTTTGGCTTATGGTTGTAAAATGAAATATAATGTCAGTAATTAGACTTTTTTAAGCAAAATGTGTTTTTGATGAAAAGAAAAGTTAAAAAAAAGATATTCTGCCACCTTTGTTTCATTTATGACTAAATTCTGTTGGAAGCTTTATTTTACTAACTGCCTATCAAAAAAGATTTCATTCCTGTCGACATAACTGAGGAATGAAATTTTCTTCCTTGCACATAATGAAGTTGGTATTGTTGTACATGTATTAAAAAATGCAATCAGTGTTGCTTTGGGACATTTTCACTTAGTTGTGTATTTTGTGATTGCTCATGTGAACCTAGCCATATGCTTTATCTTCTGCTTTCATGAGTAAGGTCAATACACGAATTTTTTTTTTTTTTTTGTGTGTTTTAATAGTGTTTTCTGTTACCACAGCCATCCTTCCTTCAACTTTGGTAAATGATTACATTATTTTTCCTTTCCAGATAATATTCTTTCTTAATTTAATGATGTTGTATTTGGTTAAACATTTTGTTTGGGAATTTAATTAAAGTCTAACGTTGAAATTTCTTTGGTTAAGTTTTCACAAAAGCATATGTACTTATTAACTGACACTATTTTGTTGCAGTGTTGGTGAAAAAGTGTTTGACAAGTTTGTTGAAGTAATGTCTAACAAGCCAAAGGATGAGGCACGTGAAAGAGAGTTGGAGAACCATGCGCAGTATCTTCTTGTAAACTTCAATCACATACATAAACAGATTAGGCGTGTTGCTGACAAATATTTATCAGGACTTGTTGACAAGTAAGCTAAAAACAAAAATACCTTGTACAGTATATTCATTTCTACTTTCTGAAGAAAAGAGGAAGAATATACTAATAGGTCTATTATTTTTTGCAGTGGTAATTTGAAAGTTTTCAATTTATTTCCATAGCATTTTTTATTTATTGCATATTCTACACAAGTTTTGGTTATAATTTAATTGCTGTAACAGTTTGTTTGTATGTCTGTCATTAGGTTTCCACACTTGCTGTGGAACTGTCGTGTACTGTGGTCCATGTTGGATATATTGCAAGTTCTTTCATACTCTCTTGAGCTTGACGCCAACAAAGAAACGCCAACTGTTCACATTCCTGGAATGCCATATACATTATTGCTTATGGATACCCTGGAAGCTCGAGAAGTAAGTACTCAGCTTTTTGCTATAATGTGTATCCTTTGAAACTTTTCAGCAAAAAGTGTTAGTAATGGAGTAAAATTTTGTTTTGAATCTGATTCATCTAATTCGTGTCCATGGGCTGTACTTATGACATTACTGATTTTAACCATATTTTAATTATAAAAAGACATCAATTCCAGAATATAATTGTGTTTCAGGGACAGGTTCAGTATAAAGAAGGGAGACAGGAAGTGGCATCGGTTTGGGAACAGTTCAAAGATGGTGTAAGAATTGGGGAAGAAGGGTTTATTCCAAAACAAAAAATAAATAAAATAAAATCTTTTAGTCTACTTACTGTAATACTAACTTGAAGAGGATAAATAGTTTGACAAGAATATAAAACAGTTGAGTGAGAGAGCAGTGGCACTGCAGGGAATAATGGGAACAACTAATCAACAATCAATAATAGCAAAAAACCAAGTAGCTAAGAATGCATTTAACAATAATATTATAAACTGAGAATTTTCTGTTACTATGTTAGGAAATTTGGGAACAGATAATTATGAATAAGGCTGGGGAAAGGGTTGCTGAGAGTATGAAAATGTTGCTACATTAAGCAGCTGGTTTGATGTGACCATAAAAGACTATTATGCAGTGTTGGTGGGGAAATCTGTAATGGATTTTCATTACCGAAGCTGAAATTAATGGACTAGAAATTAGAACTAGATCCTGAACATATTGTGAAAGGACTAAGTAGTTTAAAAAAGCATAAGTGTATCTGATATGGGTAATATTACTACATAAAGTATTCAAAATATGTGTGTATACCATTGTACCAAACCTACAAATAGTATTTAGATTGAGCCTCCATATCATAGCAGTACCAACTGATAAAGGGACTGGGGAAGAGGGGTTAGCAAACAAATAAAATTACAGGCTGGTTAATTAATTAATTTGACCTCAGTGGTAGGTAAATTGCTGGAATGCTTGATGTGCAGCCTTAATAGAAATGTGCATGAGGAAATGAGCAGTATTGGTTTAGAACAGGTTATTCATGTGTATCTCATCAAGAGAACTGTGTGCAACATATTACAGATGAAATTGACACAAGAGGTTAGATTAATAGTTAAACATTGGATATCTTCAAGGCATTTGACAAACTTTGCTATATGTTTAAAACCTTTCGAGTGAGTCAGAATGTGAATTGATAGGTAGATGAACTCTTATGAGGTAGGAAGAAAGTAGTTAGGTTAGGACACCCAGTATCCAAAGAGGTTGAAATAAGGACAGGAATGCTCCAAGTATTAACTGCAACCATTGTTGTTTATTATTCAAATAAATGACTGCTTTGGAGTTTTAAGAAGTTGCACGTGACATAATATTGTTATTTTCATTTTTCTTTGAACGTTTTTCACCTTTGTGGGCCATCCAGCATGTAGTAGGATCAAAGTGAGGGACGGTTATGAAGAGTTACAGATGGATCTTGTCAGGATATCTAATTTGATATATCAATAAAGATAAATGCCAAAAATATTCAGCTTTTTAGTTACAGAATTGATAAAATAGATGGTGTTTTGTGATTATAAGCTCAATTGCTTCTTGGAGTAATCAAGTGTAAGTATATTGACATATCGTCTGATTTTTGTCACTAGTCTGTTGATTGATTTCATGCAGTCCTCTGTCTCTTCCAATCCTGAGCTTATCTCTTCTTCTCAAAATATGCACTACACCTTACATACTTAATTATCTGCATCACATATTCTAATGTTTCTACAATTCCCTCCCTACCTCTATTCTTTCCATTAACGAGTTAATCGGTCCTTCATGTCTTAAAATGTGACCCACTATTCTGTCTCTTTCTCTGTCAAGCTCTTCCTCAAACTTTTTTAATTTTCAAAAAACCACTTCTTTCTTTATCTGTCAAATTATTTTTGCCTTCCTGCTGTATAACCACATTTTAAATGGTTGTCTAGTTTATCTTGTATCTCTTAAAGTCCAAGCTTCACTCTCATGGAGTGGTAAGTTTCATAAATACAGTGTCAGAAAGTTTTTTTCTGTATCATATGTCGATGTTTGAAACTAAGGATTTTTTTTTTTTTTTTTTTTTTTTCCCCGGAAGGAAGGTTCTTTTTGATAGAGTTATTCTTGCTGTGGCAATCACTTGTAATTTTACTCTTGTCATATCTGATCCATTTTTATATTCAGTCCGCTGGCATTACTATTGTTCCTGCTATATTTCATGACTTTTCTCTTGCTTTGGTTTATATTTAGAACAGAACCTTCTCGTCATATTCTTTTCATGCCATTCAGTAATTTCTCAATATTCTGACTCTTGTTTGCTAACAGGACAAAGTCATTAGCAAATTTCAGCACTTTTCTGCTTGAACTCTTAAGCCACATTAAAAATTTTCTTTCACTTCCTTGACTGATTGTTCTACATACAAGTTTCGTTTTTTTTTTTTTTTTTTGTTTTGTTTTACTATGGCTTTACAGCTCATTGAGGTCATTAGAGATGGAATGGGGCTGGGGACAAGGATTGGGAAGGAATTTGGCCATGACCTTTTGAAGGAAACATCGCAGCATTTGCCTGGAGTGATTTGGGGAAACCATGGAAAGCCCAAATCTATACTATATGAATGGTTGTGCAACTGTAGACTGCTTTTAGACAGTAAATACACTCAAAAAAATGTAATGTTTTCATTTGAATTATTCTACAAATACAGGCCATCTGTTATAAAGTACAGTGGTTGCAGTGGTCAGGACCTTCTTAACTTTGAACATGGAAAGCAAACTTCTCCAAAGTAATTTAAAAAACTTGATAATTTCAGTAAATATAATAATTTTAATTAGGATAAGATGTACTGTTACCATGTATGTTTGAAATCATTATCCTTTCATACTAGACTCATAATAATGATTTGACAATTTGAAATCTATATCCCTACACTCATAAATTACTTATGTTGTGTTTTGTTGCAGAGCATAGTAAAAGACTTCGCAGCTCGTTGCCAAGGAATAATACAAGAAGCAATGAAGTGGGCTCCTCAGGCAACACGTTCTCATTTGCAGGATTATTTAAATCATGTGCAAACAACTGGTCTTTGGCATCATGCTGGACTTGCTCTAGCAACTGAGGGTGTACTTCAGTATTCAGGAATCATCCCAGAATCAGGTCCTTTGAGTGTGAGTTAGAAGACACAATCTTAAAACAATTTCATTAGTAAGTTCTTTTTCAGTAGCAAATTACTTTCAATTTAATTTTTTTTTTCAACACTCACATCAATTCTGGATTCCAATTAATGCATATATGAAGGGGATTGTTTTTATGATGATGGAAACTATTCCAGCTCCAACCACATTAGTACGAGTATGTGCCAATGACAGGTACATGATGAAGAAATAGAGAAAATATATAACGAAATTGAAGAATGAATCCAATATGTATGTCCCCACAATCTTTTCCACCTCTAATTAGTGACCTCAATGTGGCAAAAAGAGAGTGAGAACTAAGAGTCGGGTTGTAGTTTTGTGAACCCTTACACCCCACCTAACCCGACATGGCTTTTACCTTCGCCTCCCCCCTCCCTCCCTCACCGTATGTAGCACGTAGCTTTTTTTTCCCCTTTTGATTCCAGAAGACATTTTGTACTGTTTTCTCATGTCAGACTATTGTAAATTACATACGGAGATAATTAAGTCAAGGAAACAAATATTAACATTCTGTTGCGTGTTCTGTACCTCATTTAAACTGAAAAATAATAGGAATGGAAAGCTATGTGGCCTGGCTCAGAACTTCCCTCCCCTCCTCCCCCACATAGCGCTGTGTAGCCTTCCAGCCAACCCATCCCCCCCCCCCATGTAGTTTATGGATGCTCCTTAAGAAATGATGAGGATTTCATCAAATTCCAGCTAGAAGACTGTTTTGAAGGGAAAGACCACAACTAAGACTGAAAATATGATGGCTAGATGTAGTCAAAGAAGACATCAGAAAGGTTGAAATTCTAGGAGAAGATGAATCCTCTTACATAAAATGCGTGATCTGGAGACTGCACACGTTGTTTATAGGTATTGGTTAGAGATTGGTCATGTGACAGCCGTCACTCGTGAATCAACAGCCACCATAAAGTTACAATCATTCTTTCATGTTGCTTTTTGTTTATTTACAACTAGATGTAGAGATTCATGTAAGGAGAAGGTTATTCGATGTTTTCACTATATTATCCGTATCAGTTATAAGTACTACGTTAAAGCATAACCTAAGAATTTTTTTGGCAGAAGATAAAAAACAATGAAGTTTGTTAAAAACTTAAGAAAGTTTACACAAAATGTATGTAATTGCAAAATGTATCAGTCAAGTAAATAACAGTTACCCGTTTTCAGAATTACAGTCTCCCTCATTTAAAGTAAAATGCATTTATTTAAATAAAATCCTAACCAAATACTCTGATAATCTAACCATATCATGAAAGATATCATTAATAATGATTCTTATTCATTTTTCTTTACAAGCTTTTCCAGAATAAATTTCTACTATCATCATGGATGATACCCTTAGTTTTTGATAAACTTGTTAGCTATTAAATGAGATTTAAGTTTACCTTTTATGTAGATTTAAATCATCAAGAATATGACTGTGTATAAGCGATGTGAAAATTTATTAATCGCAATTCAACGACAATATTCTAGCCTGCAAAATAGCAGTGAGCAGATATATTAGAAACTGCTATGAAATTAATTGCCATAATACAGGCATTAAATTTGCTTTTTATGGCATTTTATTCTTTAAAAAATGTTGAAAAATATTTCGGCTGAAAAAACGTGGAACTACTACTACTTTTCAGTAACATGTCACTAATGAAAGTAACATTTTAGAAACTTAAATTTCTCATGGTCTCTACTATAATGTAACTGCATTGTCAGATGAAACATAATATTCTGTTGTGGAAGTAACTGCACAAATATACGAAGCGCAGAGATAAATAAATTAATGTGAGGCAATTATATGTCACAAAACTTACAATTGACAAGTTAATTTAAATTTGCATCTTGCTTTTTGATGCAGAAATTCGTGCAAGGGGAAGGGTATTCGATGTTTACGTTATATTGCCTTTATCAGTGATAAGAACTAGGATAAAACATTAGAATTCTTTTTGGCAGATAAACAATGAAGTTTATTAAAATGTACGAATCGCGAAATTTATGAATCAAATAAATATCATTTATCTGTTTCTGATGATATACTTTCTGTCATTTAAAGTATAATGTATTTATTTAAATAAATCGGGATTACTGGAGATCGCGGTTCCACCAGGAATTGGCGTCATAACACTGCTGTGGTCAAATGCAAGACTCCTCTTGAAATACTTTACGAAGTACATTTAACTGTGTTGTGCTGGTCCAGGCTGTATCACAACCTAGTTTTGGCTTGAAAATAATGGTACAGGCTGTATTACAATGGAATTACTGCTTATAAATAATATATCTTGCGATTGACTATAGCAGTATTATGACGTCATTACTGAATGTTATTTTGGCGGAATCGCGATCTTCAGTAGACCTGATCATTATTTGTTTTTCCTTACAAGCTTTTCCAGAATAAATTCCTACTACCACCATAGGTGATGCCTGTCATTATTCATATGAGGGTAATAGAACCTATGATTTTCAAATTGAATATTAGTGGAGGTTGTGGTTAAGTTGACCAGAATCGCAACTGACACATTTTGTTACAGCATAGTTCACTCTGAAATCAGTTTTACAAACCATTTAAACTGCTTTCATAAGCACCATGTTACTAAAGGTATTAATTAATGCGTGTGGAAGTAGTTCCATATTTAACGTACTGAATTGTACCTGAACCAGGAATAAAACTGATATTACATGGATAGCAAAAGTTTTTGGGATTCCTTTTTTTTTTTTAAAGTTCACTTGTTTTATTCTTCCGTTTTCATTAATTTAGTAGAAGTTACTGTTATGTGAACTGCAAATGAAATATGTAGAACATTACAAAATCAAGGCCATTAGCATTATGTAATAACAATTCCATATATTTAAAAACTGCAAAAAACTGAACTGCCAGAATATTGCATTCAAACCGTCATTTTTGACAGGATCGAAACTAGTACAGTGATAGAATTCATTATAGGATGCTAGTTGCTCGGGCAATAGATTGGCTATGGTTCATAATTCTTTAACTAAGAAAATCGAACTATGTGATACATAGCCTAATGGTGACACTTCCTTACCTTCTTTTGAACAGTTGTTAATAGAAGGTAAAATCCAGTTAATAAACTGAAAGAATTCATGTCTTCTCTTGAAGAATATCCTTTATTTAAAAAGTTATAGAAATGTTCTTTTTGCGTTTTTCTTCCATTGTGCTCTAAGCTCTGAGTAATAATAAAGGGTCTATAAAAATGTTAAAAAGCTTAACCATATCAGCTTGTGCTTCAAATGTGAAACTGTGAGGAACACTATTTAAATTTATTCTGTTTAAATATTGCAGACATGTAGTTCACATTGAAAACAAAGGAGGATGGGGAAAGTAATCTAATCTGGCCAGTCAGATGAAGGCAGGAAGTCAATGACAAACGGAAAGATAGGAATATCCTCTACAATATTTTGGAATAAAACTTAATTACAAATAATTACCTTTTTCTCTCATAGCTTTTGTAGTTATTAATGATTCCAATATATTGTAATTTATTCAAATTTTTTTCTAGTCTGGCACAATTGATAAACGACCTGGTTGTGTGAATAGTGATTCTCCAAGATTTATTTCATCTTTGTTACTGCGAAGTCGCTCTGCTGGAGAGGTTGAAGGTATGCTTCAGGGAGGAGAGACACGAGAAGCTTTGGCTGATAGACTTATTGAAGCTGTCTGGAAATGCTGTTTGGCAAAGAACAGTGAAATACATCATGGTGCTCTTTGGAGGGCAACAGCATTGCTTATCTCTACCCCAGGCAAGTAAATCTCTTTGTTTTAAAACTTGTTTTTCCACTGTTTTAATTATTCTCCAAAATCAGTACACCGCACCTTAGTTGGTATATATTTGCAATTTGTTATTATTATTTGTTGTGAGGGGTGTATATCATTTTTACCTTGATGCTATGGTTTACTGCCTTAGACTTAGACAAAAATTCCTATTATATCACTATCTTCACTTGTCTCCAGGTGTGGTGTAAGGGTGCTCATCTCCTTTGTCTGTCCAGGCTGTCTACAGCTGTGGCCTGTAGATCTTTTTCCAGTCATATCCTTGCTACACGTTAATACACAATTTTTCCCTTCCACAAGACATTAAATGCATGGCTTTTAATATTTAGATTATCATAAAAACATTAAGGGCATATAAAATGGTGCATCCACAGTACCCGAGGCAAAAACTTGTGAGCATCGCAAGTTTCCCACACCGTCCATTCTTCAACATCCAGCGTAGACAGTGGAATGTTGTGTATCTTGGAGAGCAGGGATCTTGGTTTCAGCATGGTGATTACAAAGCCTTTACAAATCTGTGAACCTTAAAGTGAGTAACATAGTAAGGAGATGAATGGGTTGTGAGGCAAATCATTTGTGAGCTTACAACCTGTAACTTCTGCACTTCGGTTTTAACAAGGTTGATGGCATCATACAGTGGATCCACATTGTTTAATGTCCTTTCCTCCAGATGTGTGAGACCTGAATACACCGATCCCAAAAAAAAAAAAAAAAAAAAAGGGGGGGGAGAGAGAACCCTCCAGTGAATCATAAGGGTTTTTCAAAAACAAGAAAAAGCCCACCACTGGTTTCACTCTAATGCAGAATATTATGCATGGGGTACTTAATGGCTTCTGGTAATATGTACAAGGTAGCATACTAAATGTAATACCATTTAATTATTGCATTAATATTATTTTATTCCAGTGACAGGTTTCAAACTACGTGTGCAAATTTTTAACTTAATAGAGAGTTTTTTGTTATCTGATGTTGCAGATTACAATCATCAGTTTTAAGATGGCAGATAAAAGAAAATTGATTGTTGCACCGAAAGTGAAGGTTTTGCTGTTTTTACATAAACAAAGAATCTAACAGCAACTTGAGAAATTATTTATACTTTTTTTCATAGTGGGATCCCTGTTAACAGACAGTTTACTTGTTGTACCACCAATTTGAAACTGATGGTATTGTGTTTGAGAATAAGGTAACTCTTGCTCTTTTTGATTGAACACCAGGACAAGTGGAAGCTGTGAAAGTGCTTTGACTTGAATTCGGGGCAGATCTGAGCTGAGAATTTCTTGACAATTTTAATGGTGAATTTGACCTCCTTCTTTCTTTAGTAAATGACTGTGACACAAAAATTTTCAGTGAGAGGAAAGGTGTGAAGACCACAGTTTGCACGTTGGACATCTGAAGAAAAAGCTGCATTACACAACACATGACTTTTGAATGAAGCCATTTTTTTTTTTTTTTAAGTTTTTTTTTTGTGAATGGCATTTGCAACAAACATAACCTTTAATTTTGGGGCTATAGAATGTCCTCAATATATGGTAAAGAAACTTATGAATCAAAAATGTGGGGAGGGGAGGGGAGGGGGGGAGGGGATGCAATGTCTAGCTTTGTGATTATCGCTCCATTTTTTCTATGATTCCTGAAATCAACTTAGGCATTCTGTGAAACAGTTTTCTTCCTGAACTCATAGCAAGAGGCCTAGTACAGCATAACTGATTTGAAAGTAAAAATAAAATAGAATGTCAGTTACTCTGAGAGAACAGTTGGATGTTATGGTGACAGACAGAGAGTGATTAATAATGTTACTGTGTGTACTGGTTGCTACTATTAAATCATTCACTATTACAATTGGACCTTCAGATTCTTCTCAAATATAGTTACATGAAGGAATAAAAAAGGAAATGATATTAAAGTTTTAAGTTAGTTAAAATATAAATGACTACATTTCATTAATTAATGGGCTAAAACAACAGCAGAAATTCCTAGAAATATGACACTAGCATTAGGTATGCAAGATGGTATGTGTCCACACACTGCCAATGTTGTCCTTGATTTCCTTCATGTAACTTTTGGAATTCATGGAATTCATGTAATTTAGAAAAGATTTCCTGAATGTCATGAAGGTGATTGAATGTTGCCACCCTCCAGCCTGAACATCAATCCATACGACTTCTTTCCGGGTTTCCACAAAGAAAATATGTACCTAAGGAAAAGGGAAAATTTAGAACAACTCAAGAGCCATAATTATTGAGATATACGATGCGATATTTGAAAAGCAATGGAAAGGTGCATCTACAAAAATTCTTGAGACAACAGGTTGGACATATAGAAAATGTTTCCATATTTTGATGATTACTTTTATATCAGTCATATAACAATCTTGTCCAAAATAAATTAATTATACATAAAACAAGTGATATGACAATTTGTATGCCACTCAGCACTTCCTTTCTCAATTGTTGTGACAAATTTCTGTGCCCCTTAGATTCAAGTATACAGGCCTTGGATTTATGAGATATAACCAACCCTACTTCTCTTTATTTGGTGAGCAGACATTTTTCCTAAATCTTTACACACATGCCTTGCACTTTTTACAATTTAAGTTTCCATTCATTACACCATGCCAAAATAACATCAGATCACACTGAATTTATAAACAATTGGCCAAATTTCTTACTTCCCATTAAATGACTGCATCATCAGCGAACAATTGCAAACTGCTATTCATGCTGTCTCTAAGATCGTTTATTAAAATTAAGAAAAGGTGTGGTCCTTTTACACTTACTTGAGGTACACCCATTTTAAGACTAGATTAGAAGAGGTTTTTCCTTTAATGACAACATACTGTGACTGACCATTTAGAAAGTCCTTTATCCAAAGCTGATCCAATATACCATACGCTTGAAGCTTCAGTAACAGGTAGTTCTTTGGCACAGAGTCAAAGACTTTCGAAAAATCCAAAACAATTGCATCAACTTTAAACATGCATCAATAATGTTTATTACGTCATGTGTAAATAGGGCCAGCCATGATCCACATGATAATTTCTTCCAAAATCTGTATTGGTTCGGTGTAAACAAATTGTTGAGCATGTAATATGATCCATAACTCTAATTCAAACAGATGTTATAGATATGGGTCGGTAGTTACTAGATCTCTTTTATCTCCTTTCTTGAAACTTGGAGTTACATGCACGATTTTCCAGTAGGATGGTAGTTTTTTCTCTTCTAAGGATTTACAGTATATATCAAACAGAAATGATCCAATTTCCGCTGCATACGGTGAAAATACTCTTATTGGGATTTCATCAGGACCCAATATTTTCCTCTACTTCAGGAAGCTCTAATCGCTTTATAATAACTACAATATCTATCCACAACAAATCCATCTCTACTCCACATGATGCAGGAAAATGGGTATGCTAGCCTTATTTTCGTCAGTGAATGGATTTTTTAATTCTGTGTTAAGTTCGTTAGCTTTATCATGGCTTTCATTAACCTTGAATTCATCATGAATTAGTGCTGGCGTATTGTTGTTGTATGTACGGTAAATTTTTTTTGGGTTTTCTGTAAATCTCTTGGCACATCACATTTTTAACACATCATCTTAACTCGGCTAAGATTTCTAAGCCAATATGACACCCCATCCTTCTTGAGTGTGTGTGTATCCTCCCATGCTTTTTGAATAATCTTTTGACTTCATGCATATACCTAGGGAGATCATTCTCATCCCTTATTGTCCATTTTGGTATATGTATTTCCATACCTTCCCCGACTATACGAATAAATTGATACCACATCTCTTCAACGGTGTCTCTTCTGAACTCGAAGGTATAGTAATCATTAATTTAGGCCTTATCAAACCTGTATACAATACAATTAATGATAACCAATTTACCAAATAATGGTAAATGATTATCACCATCCCCTGATATCTGTTTGAGGCTTGCACCTTTCACTGCTGGTTTCCTACTTCAAGACTATTAACTAAATGCTAGATGTCATCTGAAGTTAATGCGAGGGGTGATCAGAAACAAAGGTTACAAGGCCAATATTCCTGGAGTGTCATCTTTTTTAGAGAAACTAGTAGTATGCATTAATTCTAGGACATAAGGTTGGCAAGTGTACAGAGTTTCAGCCACCTGCCACCTACGGCGCTAGTTGTAGGTAAACACAAATGGCGACTCATTCGGAAAACCAGTCCCATGAATAAATCTGCTCAGTTATTTGATTTCTATGGGTGAAACATGTAATTGCGACTTAAATTCACTGGCAGCTGGTAGAGGTTTTTGAGAGACTGTAGTGTCTCTTCAGCATGTTGCAGAATGGTGTCAAAAGTTTGCAGTTGGTAGATAAAATGCAACCAAATAGGGTGACAGTGCTGACCCACCAGTCTGGACATCTCTCCAAATGACTTTCACCTTTTTACTCTAATGTTTTGGCCTGGTATTCCAGCATACTTGGGATTTAATCTTTATTATGGCCATTAAGATTTTGTTTTTTCATGGCTTCTTAAAATGACTATAGCAGATGTCAAAATCAATCCTTCACTAAGATAATGGCCAATTTTCTTCCTGTTTCTTGCCCACAATTATCTCCATACTCTTATGGTGTCATTATTATTTGTAAGACTGTAATCAGAAAGAAATCTTCAGCTTGATTAGTAATTGAATCCTCTATTACAAAAATTCAAACTATGTGACTCTGATAATGGACTTTTTGTACATCATAGAAGCTTATACATTTCTATTCAAACATCTGTTAAATATTTTTAAAATGTTAATACAGCATCACTGCCAATTTTAAATAATAATAGGTACACAAAAGGTAACTCTTACATCACATATTTTCCCAGGTGTATATCGAAAATTACTACATGTTGTGGCTTGGTCTCAAGTAGAACTCTTTACAACAAAGGCAATGATGACAGCTGTGGACTGCTGGCAGTGGCTTATGACAGCAAGGCCAGACTTAGAATTGCGCTTTCTACAAGAGATGCTGTCAGCTTGGCAGGTAGATTTTAAAGTGATGAATAACTGAAAAATAGTATAGTAATTAATATAATAAGCCAACTATCAAAAATACCTAAACTAAAATCCTTAATATTTCATGTTTGTTTTTCTTGGCGTAATGTTATTTATGTATTTACAGACAATTCTTGTCCATTTTACAATCTATCATTTACGATATACATTCTACAGTAATTTAAATAAGTTCATAATACATTTGCAATAATAATTATTGATAGCTGTCTAATTTGTACTCTGTCATATCTCAAAATATTTGAATGTATCCTACTGTCTTTATTAAATTGTTCACTTACAAAGATATCAGTGTTATGGCAATTATCACAATTACACATTCTAATTACGGGGTTATTTTCAGTGGTAACATGCTTGTAATTAGCTGAAACAAATGTTATTGTTTGTTGAGTTAATCGAATAGGTACTTTGAACTTAAATCAATTCAATAAAACAGAGTAATCTGTGTAGCCAATACATAGTTGATTTAAAATTAAATTTAGAATTTATTTTATGGAAGGAATAATTAAAGAAAATGCTGCATGAGTATAAACGTAATAAAGAAAAGGTTTAGGTTATATAATTCTAAAAATTTGTGTTTTACCGTATCCAATCTTCTAATTTTAGTTTTTGTGTAGTGTGACCAGATAATAGATGAGGACAATAGTGTTGATTTGGCAGGGAATAAATAAATTATACTTAAGCCACAATAGAATACAATTCACGAGATGTTGTCTTAACAATTCCTAGTTGTTTCATAGACTTGTTAACATTTTATGAATATGTTCATCAGAGTGCATTTTATTATCAAATATTACATCAGAATCTTTTATTGAATCCGCCCTTTTTAGACATTTGTTTGTATGTAACTGTAAGTTGTTGTAGCTGCACTATGTGTTAAGTGAAGCAATTTTATAATTCTTTAAAGTCATTCTTAGACTAAGTGCTTTTAAATTTTTTTAAATCATTCACATCAAGTGTGATGGGTGAGCAGTAATGTTCTGGTCTCACATTCAGGAGGATATGCGTTCCAGATTCCAACAATGGCGTTACATTCTGTAACACATCTTGGAATTTCGCATAACGAAATTAGTTGGTAAGATAGCAAGTTCAGTTGAAGTATATGATACCACCCTTTTAAAGTCATTTTTATAGTCAATTTTGATAATATTTCCCAAGAATATGTCCAATATAAGCATTTATTCAAGTATGAACAGTAAATTCAATAGTTAAATTCATTTAAACAGCTGTTAAGAAACTTAACCTTAGATTTGAATATGTAGTATTTGACTTTCATTTAATTTCGCTAAATCAATATATTTCTTTAGTTCAAAAGATGTTTAGGTAAATATATAGCCAGAAGATGATTAAGTTTGTTGTTAAAAGATCTTACTTAGAGTCTGAATATGTTTAAAAGTGATTTGCCAGTTTAGAATTTTATCACGTAATTTTTTTCACTCTAAACTCGAAGTATTTAGCTATTAGAAAACAGTTAAGAAATCAAGTGATAGATAGAAAGCATCATAATTTCGGTTTAAATAACATATTAAAATTTACAATGATGCAACTAAGGAAAATGGAAGCGGCTTCTAGGCGATATAAATAAGAAAAGAAAGGGAAATTAACCCACCACATACCAAAGTGGACGGATGCGATGAGAGAACACTAATGCTGACAAACAAACAACACAATATTTCGTCATATGCCTTGCTCACAAACAGAAAAAACGGGCCATTAGGCTCGGAACGTGTGTGCACACCGAACGTTACCTAATGACCAGTCATTTAAGGTATCAGAAAAAAGCATTGCCTGTTGTAACCATGTGTCAATATAAGTACCTAATTTAAATAATAAAGGAAACGGAAATTAACCTATCACATAACAAAGTTTATGGCTGTGATGAGGGAAAAAATGAAAGGTAGATAAACAAATATACAATATTTCGATAATGACCTCCTTCAAGTAATAGAGAAATGGGCCAGTTGGTTCCAAACGTGTGTGCACACAGAATGTCACCCAAAATGTCATTGGCCCTCATGTCACATACTACACAAAAACCATGAAAATATTTCTTCAAAAATAATTTATAGAAAACTATTTTTTTAAAAAATTAGAAAATTTCAATTAAAATCAGGTTTAAGCACCATTAAAACAGTTTATACTGCCTCTTATATAAAATTGCCAAATATATGCATTTACATAAATATCTTAAAAAATTTATTGAAAGTGCTGGGAATCAAATCGCAGTTTCTTGCATGGAAATATAAATCGTTTCCATGAAGCCAAGCTGCCTTACTGACAGTCAAAGCATTAAAAGTTACTAACCACCAACCCATATGAAACTGTCATACTTTCTAGCGAATGGAGGCATGTTAGAATGAGGAGACGCTGTCTGTCTGATGGTTTCCAGCTGGAGACATCCAATGTGTTTCGGCCATTGGAGGATCTAGATGGTGACTCTGAGGACCGTCAGGTTGGACTGAACGATCTGGGTTCTTGCAAAGTAAAAGGGAAAAGTTTTCAGGGTGTATCTAAAAGTAAACGCAGGAAGGTACTGTTACTTGGGAGCAGTCACGGGAGGGGAATCAGTGAGATGGTTCAGTCTGACTTGGGGCCAGATTATGAAGTCTGCAGTATTTTCAAACCAAATGCAGATCTTGGAAGTGTGGTAGCAAATGTGAAAGACCTAGTTAAAGATTTTTCAGATGAGGATTGTGTTGTAATTGTTGGGGGACCAGGAAATAGCCTTGATAAAGACCTCAATTATTCAATTGAGGGAGACATTGCCCACATTTCCGGAACACACGTCAGACAAGTGTGAGATTTGTTGGTTTGCTTGAGCGTTATGATAAACCCTGGATGTGGCATAACATCAGGCGTACAAATGCATCCTTGGAAAGGGTTCTCTGGCAGCCGGCTAATTCACACATTGGTTTGATTGATGTGGCCTGCATTGGTAGGGACAGTTATACTCGCCATGGACTCCATCTGAATGTCAGAGGTAAGAGGAAGCTTTCGCTTCTTATTGCTGATGAGGTCAGAGGATGCCAGGTGAGTGAAAGAGGTATTCCTGTGATAAATGGTGTTAAGTCGCGGCCTTTTTTAGGGTAAATAAAATAGATTTATTAAGATGTCTAAAGGAAATTAATGTCTCTGATGATCATAATTTGTTGAATTTAAAAATTCCAACTGATATACCAGTATGTAATAATAAAATAAACAATTCAAAGTCATTGCGTCAAAGTGTTCAGACCAGTATTTTCCACCAAAATATAAGAGGAATATTTAGTAAAACTGATGACATTACCTTAAGCCTAGAAGAGATTCAAAATTCCAGAAATTTTAATGTAGACGTTTTGTGTATATCTGAGCATCATTTGTCTGATACAGGAATATCTCAGCTGTCCATCCCAAATTATAAATTAAGCTCTCATTTCTGCAGATGTAAAATGGAGAAAGGGGGAGTTGCCATTTTTGTTAAAAATAATATTGAATGCAGTAGTGTAGTTGTAAGTAAGTATTGTATAGAACAACACTTTGAATGTTGTGTTACTAAACTAGAATATGATAAGGAAGAGCTGATAGTGATAGCAATTTACAGGGCCCCCTCAGGTAATTTCAGACTGTTTTTATCTCATTTAGAGTCTTTGCTACTAAGTTTTACAAATAGCAAACAAATAGTATTATGTGGAGATTTCAATGTTGACTTTCTGAATCACAGCAATGATAGATTAGATATGGAAGCCTTGATGTTGTCTTTTAACTTAACAGCACTTGTAAATTTTCCTACGAGAATACAAAATAATAGCAGGACTGCAATTGATAATTTTTTTATGGATATTTCTCAGTGCAGTAATTACAGCATACATCCAGTAATAAATGGTATCTCAGATCATGATGCCCAGCTATTATGTATCGAGTCCAGGAACACTGTTAAACAGATAAAGAAAAGCTGGGTTTATAGAAGAAATATTAGTGAAAATAATATAAAACACTTCATAGATACCTTAAACAATGAAAACTGGTTAGAAGTATATAATGCGCAGGGTGTTAATGCGAAATTTGATTCCTTTCTGAATATATTTCTAACACTTTTTGAAGGTAGTTTCAAAAAAAGGAAAATTCTCAACACTCCAAACAATGAACTGGGCATGGGATTGATAACAAAGGGTATTAGAATCTCTAGTAAAACAAAGAGGGACCTTTATTTAAAAATGAGAGAATCTGATAACTATGCGCTGAAAGTTCACTATAAACTTTATTCTAAAATACTAAGAAATGTAATAAGGAAGGCCAAGAACAGGTACATATCGGCGAAAATAGAAAATTCAGACAATAAAATGAGAACAATATGGAATATAATAAAGACTGAAACAGGAAAAACTGTAAATCACTCTAAGGACATAAAAATAGAACAAAATGGATATGTGTATAGCGAAGTAGGGGAAGTTTGTGAAATATTTAACAAACATTTTACGTCAGTAGTAGATAAATTAGGCATAGAAAAGCAATCCCCACATAGTGCTCTAAGGCTTCTTGAGACTGCTTTCCCAAATAGCTTTGTGGAGATGAAATTGCCACCAGTAACAGTCTCAGAAATAAATAAACTCATTAAACAATTAAAACCTAAAAATTCTTCCAGCTATGACAATATTTCAAGTAAATTACTGAAAAGATGTTCAGACTGTATCAGTCATGTACTTGCTCACATTTGTAATGAATCCTTAATACAAGGTGTTTTTCCCGATAGACTAAAATATGCTGTTGTAAAACCATTATTTAAAAAAGGAGAAGTAACATGTGTAGACAACTATCGTCCCATTTCATTACTTTCAACATTCTCAAAGGTTTTTGAAAAAGTCATGTATAGAAGAGTAATAAAACATGTTACACACTATAATATCCTAACTAATTCACAATTTGGGTTCAAAAAAGGATCATCCATAGAAATGGCTATATATTCATTTTTAAATAACACATTTGAGGAACTGAATAATAAAATGAATCCTGTAGGAATATTTTGTGATCTTGCAAAAGCATTTGACTGTGTAAATCATGAATTACTTTTGAAAAAAATGGAATACTATGGTATTTTTGGGACCGCAGGTAAATGGTTTAAATCATACATTGAAAGCCGAATGCAAAAAGTTTCAATTTTTGATTCTAAAATAAGTAATGATGCTTCATCAGACTGGGAGAAAATAAAACATGGAATTCCACAAGGCTCTGTCTTAGGTCCCCTCCTCTTTCTGTTATACATCAATGACCTTCCTGGAAATTTATCCGACAAAGTTAAGAGTGTTTTATTTGCAGATGACACTAACCTGACTGTGCATAAAACACCAAACAGTACTATAGAATTTAATGTAAATGAAGTACTTAGAGTAGTAGCAAATTGGTTTAAGGCTAATTCATTAAAATTAAATTTTGAAAAAACACATTATATTAGATTTAAAACAAAAAACTATGCACAGCCAGATATATGTATAAACTATAAAAACAACACAATCTTAGAAACAGAGAGTATAAAATTTCTTGGTATTAAAATAGATCAGAAACTCTGTTGGCATGATCATATCACTACACTACTGGCAAAGTTAAGTAGTGCCACCTTTGCAATACGAACACTTTCTCTAACAGCAGATCTAGAATTAATGAAACAGGTGTACTACTCATATTTTCATTCAGTAATGTCATATGGCATAATTTTTTGGGGAAACTCTTCACAAAGTAAAAAAGTTTTCATAGCACAGAAAAGAGCTATTAGGTTTCTGTGTAGGGTAAAACCAAGAACTTCTTGCAGACAACTCTTTAAGAAACTCAATATTCTTACAATGTATTCTCAGTATATATATTCTCTCATGAGCTTTGTCATAGAAAATTTTAACCTGTTTACACCTAATTCACAGGTACACAGTTTCAATACAAGAAACAGAAATAACTTGCATAAAACACAAACATCTCTGTCATTAGTACAAAGAGGAGTTAATTATTCTGGGATACATCTGTTTAATAAACTACCTAATCGTATAAAACAGCTTTCAGATAATAAAGATGTATTCAAACAAAAACTTAGAGATTATCTTATTGGCAACTCCTTCTACTCCATTCAAGAATTTGAAGAAAATAATTAATTGTACTCATTATGACGTTTGCAAAACTCAGTTACAAAAATGTATGTTTATTATTATTTCTTGTATTTGTAAAATATGTATATATTTACTATGATATGACTCATATTATGTGTATATGTATCAACAATGACATGTTTCACATCCCAGAGGTATTTCCTCAGCAGGGATCCATGGAACAAGATTGATAAATAAAAATAAATAAAAAAATAAAACTGCTTCAGGGTTACCTGAACTACTCATAAAAATATTTTCACCTCAGTCAGTATTATTGAATATCCTGTTAATATTTTTTTTTTTTAAATGATTGCAGTTTTTAATCATCTGCAAAATACACTGCTTTTAATATGTGTCTGTTCTTTTCTTTTTTTCTTTGAAGTGTTCTGTTGACAAGAAATTGGGGTTGTTTTCTGAAGACCAGGAACAAGTAAGCCCTCTTGCAGCTTATGAAGGTTGCACACTTGAACCTTCCCCTCCATTTGTGAAACCGCATGACATATGGGTTCAAGTAAGTGGAGCGTGTATATACCTTAAAATTAACATTAGCTTAGCTGACTTGAGACAGTTGTTATTTACTCTAATACTTCATTCTGTGTGAAGTTGTGAATATTATTTTTTTTCTCTTGATTGCCTTACATGATTCACAAATATTTTTTACTTCCATTAATGAAGTTTTTTTTCAGGTGAATTCTTGTAATATCAAGGTCTTCAAAGTATTTTATTTCAGTCTGGTTCTTTAAACCATTTATATTTGGTCTTAATGCTACAGTTTATTAACTTCCATTGTCCAAAACCAAAAATAAATTTTTCAGGTTTTTTTTCATGGCTTTACGTCAAGGTCATTAGAGATGGGAAGAATTTTTAATAACATCATGATTTCCTTTAATTTAGAGGTGGCATATTTCTAGTTGTAAGCAGGAATTTCCAAGGTGGCAAAACAGATGTTGATTCTGTTTGTGAAATAGCATGGAATGAACTCAAAGTAGGAAAGATGTAGTTCTTCTATCTACCACATGGACAGTTAATTGTTTCCGAGTTACTGAAGTAATGTAAATTATATAGTCCAGGGATATCAGTGAATATAGTAGTAAGTAATTTTAAAACTGTAACTGGCTCAACATTAAAAAAAAAAAGGAAGGACTGGTTACAGATTTGTAGAAGCCTATTTTTTTTTTAATAAACCTAAAGACAAATACAATTTCTTTAAAGTAATACAGGCAGCTGTTTAGGTGATATCGTGTCACTTTACATATTTATAACTGTGGGTGGTATCGGTTATTATGTATCAAAGTTCAAAGTTACCGACAAGACCTTGGTATTTATTTCAAGTGAAAAAATTGTTCACTGGGATCCAAAATGTAAAATCCATGTTAGGGTTAATCATTATCACTAAATTGTTAAAAATGGTTGGAGTTGTGCTAATGAAATAAATAATGTGTTAATTTGACTTGGCTTTAATTTATTGGCAACTAGAATAGACATTAATCTTTAGGATCATATTATAATTAATGAAAATAGGTTGCACACCAGCTATTAAGCAGCAAATACTAAAATAAAAACATAAAGTAGTATTCCATGGCCACTGCAAGCCATTTGTTCATTGAAGGGCAGTGTTCTTTTAGGGACCAGAATACCATGTGTGGTTATTTTCTTTTGAAGTGAACGGACTCATGATTTTTCTTTGTTACAAGTCATATTTATGACTTTCCTTCTTACAAGTTATATTTCACACCATTGGCTCCTTTAACCCTAATCTCCTATTATCAATGAGCAGAAATCCCCATAAAAGAAGAATGTTCTACCTGTGGATATTGACGTTATATCTGACTGATAAAATCTACCTAAACAAGTGTGATATTTTCATTTTGTGTCCTCTAATGCAGTGCATTTTACTGTTCACATGTTGTTATTCTAGTTCTACATTATGTTTGTCCTTAACAGTTCCTCTCTGAATATGTGGAGACAGCCAAGTACTGTAACCAAGAGGTTGTTGAGATGCTGGCAATGCTTCTGCATCGTTCCCTGCCTACAACAGTGGGTCTGGGAGGTCAGACCAGGCATGTTGCTTCAGCTGGAGCCAGGTTTCGACTTTTGGCATGTGGGCTTTCTCTGCTGCAAGGAGATGTAAGGTTTACCTGTTTGTATTTTACATTCAGTATGTTTGAATATTTTTAAGTCTGATAACTCTTTAAAAAAAACTATCTATTTACCCATTGTAACAGTTGATACATTTATTTACTTAACTGTTCACTCAGATTTTCTGTTTGAAGTGCTGAATGATAGTTCTAAATGATAGAAGTCTTCACTTATTATTAGAACAGCTCAGAATCCTGATAAATAAACAAAAGGGAGAAAATTTAAACTGCGTAGTGTTTAAGGTGGAAACCTAGTGTCAATTTGCTGTGTGTATTCTGGGTAGTTTGATCTAAGATGTGGAACAGATCATCTTGGATGGCATTGAGTAGACAGAGTGTAGCCAACTGCAGATTGTGGCACATGTCAGCAATGATGTTTGCCATCTAGGGTCAGAGGTTATCCTCTCACCCTTCTGGCAGCTGGCTGTAGAGGCCACAAGATATTGGTGGAGCTAACTATCTGCAGCATCCAGACAGACCAGATTGTGGACCTCTGATTCATAGTCATGTTAACGAGCTGAATCTGAAGCTACAGTGCTCTAGGGCTTCCCAAAGAAAGCTTTCTTAGAGAGCTGAATGAGAGAATAATGCTGATGATGAGTTTCAAATCTTTATAAATTGTGATGAAATTAAAGGCAGCACTTGTAAAGGGCTACACATCTTTGCAATTCCATTTCATGTAGAAGAATAGCTAATCTGGAGGTTTGCTTTTTTTACTAAGTGTTTTAACTGCATAATCTTTCTAACTGGTATGATTATGTGATATTGTGTATAAATAACAGTATTACTTGGTTTGTTTCCTGAGAAACATTCATAAATGATTTTTCTTTTTGTAGTATCAAGAAATTTTCTGTACTAGTATATCTTATAAAATATACATGTAATGACAATAATGTAATACTTTAAGAAGTATAAAAAAATTATACCCAATCCCTTGTGTAGGTGATGTGACAGGGCTTGACAAATACAAAAAAGGACAACAGGTGTAACACAATATTTCGGTATTGAACCTTATGATGGAAGATAAGCCTTAAAATTGGGACATACTGGCAAAGGGTAGGAAATCCTTGAAATAAATTCTGGACCTCCTGGTTCATGAGTTGTACACTTGGCTGGTAACCCAGACTTACTTCTATTTATGAGCTTCAAAAAATAGATCTGGATGGATTTTCCACTAACAACCAGGCCATGGAAAATGGAAAAAGAAGAGGATTTGAAATATCCGATATACTAAATATCACCATCTAGAGGTCTCAAAGTGCCGTATCTAGGAAGAGGGGGTGGGGGGTCAAACTGGGGTGTGTGCTGTGGGTGGCAACTTCAGGAGACGGCAAAATCACATTGGAAGAGGTGGCAAATGTTGACCTTATTTTTTAGCTCTACTGCTCCAAGTGGCAATCATCAGAGGGGTAACAATCTCTATCTGCCCCGGGTGGCACATTCATGTTTGAAGGAGTGGCAATCTCGAATTTTTGCTCTGGCTCAGAAAATTCGTAGATCCGCCTCTGAGGTCTCATCATGAAAGAGTTATAATTAGACTAGCAGCTCAGAGTCAAACATGCAAAACTGACAGTAATCAGTGAGACAAAAAAAAAAACCAACTCATTAGAACTAAAGACTGGAATAAATACACATCTTACAAATATGTAAATGAAAGAATAGTGAGCATACAATTTAAGATCCCAAGAGTATATCTTTACATAAATGAGTCTATATGCATCATCAATGAAGAGACAGTGGACACGAAAGAATTCTATCATTCCCTACTAATGGAAATTGATTGTATTAATAAATCAGATTATCTAATTTTAATGCCAAAATAAGCAGCCAGGAGATTTAAAATGTGATCGTAAGGTTTGCTGGGTATCAATGTGATGATAACATATTTAAACTAATAACCTGCAGCTACAATAAATTTCAGATTATCAATACTTTCTTCAGAAAAAATAAATTAAAATTCAAGCTGCATTCACAGAGTTTCAAGACTGATTTGCCCCCCCCCCCCCCCCCAAGTATGGGAAAATTCGCAGACTAGTTCCACCAGCAGGGTGAAGTAGTGGGGGAGGGGGTGTCAGCTAACTGATGGCACCAGATGCAGTTGCCTCCAAGTTGCTGGAGTGAGCAGATCACTAGTGGCATGAAGGCATGTCAGTGACATCTGTTGAAAACTCAGAAAGTCATTTGGAGCAGTGTTATTCGATAATGTTCCTGTACAAAACTGAACATAGCCACTAGAGAGACTTTTGGTATGATTCAAGAGGCCTTTAAAGAAGAAACCATGTCACATGCAATAGCTTTCATGTGGCACAAGAGGTTCAAAGATGGCCAAGAGGATGTTGAAGATGTTGATGTCTCCCATCAAGCCGAACTCATGAAAATTTGGTGAAGTGCATGAAAAAACTGTCACAAGTCGATTTTATGCTCAACTGCTCTGCCATTTGAAGGATCGAGTCCCCCACGTTCGTCTGGAGATCAAAGATAATTAGGTTCTTCACCACAACAATGCACACTCTCACATGTCGCTCGCTGCTGGTGAATTTCAACATAGCAACACTTTCGCAGCCACCCTACAGCTCCAACCTAGCTCACAGTGACTTTGTTCAAGAGAGACTTGAAAGGGAAGTGATTCACCATGATTCCAGAGATCCATGCAGCTTCAACGAGATCGCTTGACAGCATTCCACGTGAAGAGTTCTAGGTAGCCTATGAACAATAGAAAAACGCTGGTAATGGTTTGTCGATGCCCAAGGATCATATTTGAAGACTTTTACTTCACTGTACAAACATGTTAAGTAAATTTTTTGTTCTGAGACCAGTTTTCAAACTTCGAGAATGCACACTGTAGACACACAGAGAGAACAAAATGTAAAAAAAGAAAGGTACAGGACACAGGGTTTTCAAGGTAGTGATACATCTACAGATCACTTTCTTCTCCTAAGCAAACTAGCACTGTTAACAAGATTGAGGTAAAGTGGCACAAAAAAGATGAAGTTAAATGTTTGAGAAATTCAAACTTGGGTCATTGCATGAGGACGGTATTAAAGATCTCTACCAAAGAAGGCTGACTAAAAACCTATTAGGAAAACTAACAGAAGGAAATAAAGATGCAGAATGGCATTACATAAAGGACTTTATCACCAAAACAGCAGCAAAAGTATTAGGTAAAACAAGAGTAAACAGAACCACGGAAGTTCTCAATATCTGAATGAATGAATGAATAAAAGAAGCTTTGGAAGAAAAAGAGAAGGACTACATGGTATTTATATAGAGTGACACAGCAGAAATGGAATGTAACAAGTTCCATATTAAGGAAAGCACTTGAAGAAAACTGGAATAAATTTTTCATTATGATAAAAAAAATGAATTATGGGTGCATGGACCTTTCTGACAAGATAGTAAGGAGCTTGAAGAGAACAGTCACTGCACATATCAAAACAACTACACGTGTGGGAATAACACTCTAAAAGCCTCTGGTTAAATGATAAATTAATGGTACGGGTAACAATGAAAGGAAAGAAATGCCACAAGGCAATATTTATATGGAAAGGAGATGTAAAATACACCCAACACTCACTAAAGTTGAAGGGAGGAGGCAGCAGCCACACAAAACAACACAAAAAGAAAGAATATACAATATTTCGGGCAAAACCCTTCTTCAAGTCAACAGATATAAGTGGCTGGGCTTGCGCAAACTTGCGATCGATGCAGCCACTCATAGAGCGCAATGGACCGTTGGAGGTGGTGGGGGGAGCAACGATAATATAGGAAAGATTAAAATGGTTGAAAAAATAATAGTAATAAAAATATATAAATAAATAAATAAAAATATAATTGAAACATTTTGAAAAATATATGAATCTATTGTGCTGGCCAGTGATGGGTGTATAGGGTGAGGATGGAAGATATTAATGGAAATTAAGGCCTGGGGGATGTCTAGTTTGCAGGATGTGTTGATAAGCCAATTCCCACCTGTGGAGTTCAGATTGGGAGGTAGTGTCTGGAAGTACTCTAATGGCTCTGACTGTGAAGCAGTTATTAAGGTCACGGGTGTTGTGGGTACTGGCATGGTGAGCAACAGGGAGGTACAGATTTTGGGCGTAAACTGTTGCCTGTGACCATTCATTCTGATGGATAATGAGTTTGAGGTCAGGCCACTTTAGGAACTTGGACAGTGGAGATAGGTGAGCAGGTATATGAGATGGGTGGTTGTACAAGTGGCATGACCTATTATGGGGTAGGTTTCACCAGTAGTAAGGTTGCTATAAGTAGTGGTTAGGTGGGTGCATACCGCAAGTTTTGCAATGGGGTCTCTTACAAGGGAAGGATCCAAATGGTGGTTTAGGAGCATCAGAGGGTTGATATTTATGTACAAGGATGTTTTTTAGATTAGGCGGTCTGCTGAAGGTGACTCGGGGTGTGGTGGGAAGGATAGTGGGAAGAATGTGGCGAATTTAAGGAAAGGATCTAAGAAAGCCATAGCCTAAACGAAGAATATGGTTTAGCGATTTCAGGCCAGGGAAAAACTGGGTTCTGGTTGGCTTTAGGTTGTTTGTGTTGGTATGGGGAACAGTTCCTGGTACAGTTAATGGTACAAGAAGACATAATTACAGAAAATGAAGGACTAGGTCACATAACAACAGAAGGGTTAAATGAATCCTAAGCAAAATAAAAAACAAGAAAAAAGCCTAATCTGAAGGAATAGTTGCAGAATTACTTAAATATTGGTGAAAGCTATTGAAGAATCTTTCTTTTCAATAAAGGATACAGAACTATCACAAACAGTTACAGTGGAATAAGTACATGTATTGAATGTGGGGTACAAATCTATGCCAGAATAATCAATGCTAAAGTGGAAGTCAAACTACTAGAACTTGAAAAATGATATAGCATAGGACATTTTTGCTTTCATAATGTACATATTATAAATAGAATTATACAGATGAGGAGAGAATTTAACCTACTATACATTGTATTTGGGGGCTTGAAAAGGCTTTGACAAAGTAAATAAAATATTGTTGTGGGAAATCCTTCAAAGCAATGTATATCTGAAACATATTATAGAAACTGTCAAAAGTCAATATTTTAATCCAAAGATGCTCCTCAAAATGAACAGCAGATAATGATAATTAACCAAGGTATGAGACGGGTGTCGCGGTTTTCCCGACACCTCTAAAAATAAATATGGATGATATCCGTATGTGGCAGAATGAATATCCAGTGAAGGAGGCAGATTTAGGAAAATATAGAGTCCTTAGACCATCTTGTGGCAGCCCATGCCAGTTCCCAAAGATTCTTTTAGTAGACCCAGCACTTATATCGATAGCCTACTCCTTACCCATTCCCCACCCTTCCTCTCTACCCATTTAGTCATTGGGTGACGTTTATTGTGTACACACGTACGGAGCTTAATGGCCCATTTTTCTACAACTGAAGAAGACAGATGCCGAAATATTTTGTATTGTGTATTTGTTTGTCAGCATAAGTGTTCCCTCTCATCGCAGCCATCCACTCTGGTATGTGGTGGGTTAATTTCCCTTTCCTTTATTATTTATTAACATATATGAAATTTACAAATCTTAAATTGTATTTTTCTGTTAGTGTTCTCTATTATTAGTATCCTTTCATGTTCATTACTTTTGTGATGTTTCCCCACTTCCAACAATAATATTTCTCAAAAGTTAACAATTCAGCATTTCCTTGACCTCTTCCATCCCAGCCACCTTTGCCTTGCTACCTGGGTTCCCCAATCACTTAGTGTGCCTCAGTGTGATCACATCCAACCTTCTTGCCAAGAATCTCATCTACTTTCAATATTAAATTTAAATATTGAAAAATTGTGCTGCATGTGTTCATCTTTTTGTGTTTATTGAGCCCAGCCACCATCATTTATTAATTGTGGGGTTTTGTTTCCATATTCGTCCTTATTAAAACATATGTGCATTAATAATTTGTCTCTATCATTGCTAAAAGATAATGTATTATTAAAATGCAGATTCATTTCTCATTTACATAATTGTATAAAATTTTGCTTCTGCTGCAGTTTGTGGGGTGTCATTTGTGTACCTTAAAAATGTAGTGAATTATATCCCTAGTCATGCTTATTCACTTCATAAGACTCTTTGCAAATAACACTGCAACCGCAGTGCTGATGTTGTTGTCAGGTACAGTCCTTGTCCTGCATACCTTCTGTCACAGGTAGTTGATCGTCTTTCATGCTGTTAATCTATCCATCACCCAGCAGATTAATATTGTCCCACTCTTACATATATTTCAGGCATAAGAGTACAGAAAAATTTTCTTTTGTATGTAAGAATGTCTGAAATGTATTATTCAAGTATGTGATGAACATTTTACCTCAAATACTGAAAGCATTTAAAGTAAAAATTTGTAGAATGCAGAGGTAGCAATTTTCTTTTGTGGGTAAGGGTGTCAGGGATTGGAACTAATTACCAAGTGAAGTGTTGAATAATTTACCAAAATTGCTGAAGTAATTTAAAATTAAAATTTGTAAATTGCAAAAATAGATGGGGGAGGAATTTAAGACTAAAATTATATAAGATAAAAAACTAAAAAAAGATGCAATTAGTTGACAGCTAAATGTCACCAAAGTGTGTTCTCTGTCACAATAAAATTAATTATTATCTGGAAAATTGATGCCACAATTAATAATAGAGGAGACTAAAATAATTTTGATTCCGTTGTTTTGGTTAACCTTTCGCAAAAAAAAATAATTTCTTATGAAGAAATGGTTTTGTATTTAGGCGTCTCACTTATAAATGTAAGGAATGAAATTTTACTTTCATTTGCTACCAAAGAAATTTATTTATTTCCTCCCCATAACGTTTCCAGCTGCTACTTCTCCTTTATCTGTTAATTCCTCTCCCATTCTGTTATATATCCCCTATTGTAGGGCTTATCCATTCTCAGTTTGAAGCATTTTGTCCCCCCCTCCCCAAACATCTTGCCATTAATATTGCTTTCTTCCTTTCTTTTATGTCATTAGTGTGAACTAATGTTATTCATTTCTTCCTAACATTATTAAAAATAAACGTAAGTGTTTCTTACTTAAAAATAAGATAAGATAGGGAAAATAACTCATTTCTTACCAGGCAGCAGGGTATGATGAACACAAAAAACATGACCACACTTTACAGTATTTCGGTTAGTAGTGTTACTCATACAGAAGACATGTGACAAGGGAAAAGATGTGTACACATTCAGTCCTACAGCATTCACAATTATTTTTGCTTAAATAATTCTAAAATTTGATTGACAATTCCAGGTGCTGCCACGTTCACTGGCTCGTAATGTTTTACGTGAAAGAATATACGCTTCCTGCCTAGACTACTTCTGCAGCCCACCACCACGTTGTCCTACACAAAATGAGCACGAGCTGTTGGAGGATATTCTTGTGCTTGTGCGCTTCTGGCAAAATATTCACACTGATAAAAAATCTAAAAGCTTCCGTTATTGGAGGTTAGTAGTTATTTTATATGCAATCGTACTTTCATACTGTTATGATCTAAATGTTTTCAAACACTTAGACATATCAATTTGTATCATGAGAGAGGTGTTCATGGTTTTCACTGTGTTCTCACATAAAACTTCTTTTATATTTTCAATTAACAAAAACAGGAATATATTGAAAAGATATTCTTTTTTCATTTTCTCTACAATAAATTGCATTAATTATTTGTAACATCTTTGTACAAATGTAACAAAACTAGTATCATGTATTTTCTGTTACTACTCATACCATTAGCATTAAATGGTTAAATTTTTCAAGCTTTTAATCACTTCCAGCAAATTTTCTGCCACAAAAAGTAATTGTAACTTTCCAAACATAACATGATGACATAGGACACAAAATGATAAGTAACTCAAAATCTTTCTACTTCTCATGATAAGAAGAAAAATATTGTTTCTGAATAGCTGCTAAACATTATTTGGGGTTGCAAGGAGTTAGGAAAGAAAGAAACGTGCGTGGAAATCGTAATACTAAACAGCACTGCGATGATTTTAATAACAATAAATCTGAACTCGGAGAAAAGTAATAAATAAGAGTTATGTATAAATAATTAAATTAAATAACCTGATAATAGAATCATTGTTAGGGATATTTTCATGCAGAAATATGAATGAAGGAGTAAATGTTTTAGTTGTATGCAAAGTGTGTTCAAAATGTATGAAACTAATGTTCGACTGACTTATAGAAATAAATTAATCATGCGAGATTCCCTTAAACGAGAAGTGTAGAGTACATTTTACTTCCTGCAGAAACTTTTAATCTTTGGTAGACATTCTGCGAGTGAGTATTGTGAACGCATGCCAGATTTTCAATTTTCTATGAAATAATGGAATCTGGTTGTACTTCATATTTAATTCT
>JARYHS010013981.1:0-29179 GCA_031002005.1 Vandiemenella viatica | reverse complement strand
TCCTCCGCCGGCCTGCTTCACTTCCATGCGTGGCAAAGGTCTCTTGCGTCGTCTCCATATTATTCCTTCCTCCATGATTATTCCTTCCTCCATGGAGTGTAATTGACGTCTTTGGCTCGAGCGTGTACATCATGGAGGAGGAATATATGGAGAACGACGCAAGAGACCTTTACCACGCATGGGAGTGAAGCAGGCCGGCGGAGGAGTGGGGGGGCATGGCCGGAGTGGTGGGGGCTTGACCGCTTCCCAACAAACACGGGGAATATGTACAAACACCTCAAGGGGACTCTAGGATAAACGTGACGCCGCAATCTGGTGATGGATTATTATGTAACTCGATGAGACAAATAAAAAATGAAGAATAAAATTTTTTGATATCCTGCTTAGTTTTCGAGATATTCTGTCTCAAATGTGAAATGGTTTTGGTTGAAATTCAGAAGAAAAAAATTATCAAAGTCAAATTTTATTGATGAATTTTTTATTTAAAAAGACGAGACAATAAAAAATAAAGAGTAAATTTTCGATATTTCACCTAGTTCTCGAGAATACTGTCTCAAAAGTGAGGTGTACTTTGAGTTGAAATGCAGAAGAAAAATTTCGCAAAAGTCAAATTTAATGATGGATTCTTATGTAACACGACGAAAAACCTCGATAATAAGGAATAAATGTTTTCGATATCTTGCTTAGTTTGGGGGATATACAACATCCAAATTGAGGGGTTTAGGTTTGGATGCAGGCTGGACCAAAAATTAATTCTGTCAAAGCCACAATGATTACATGGTTGAACATGCAGAATGGGATATTTCAGTTTTATTACTACCACTTGTGGTTAGTCTGAAATGTGTCCTAGACCAGAAAAAAAGTAAGAGGACCCACTCTAGGGATGAGCAACCCAGACATTTTGTAGGCTGGTACCAGAAATAAAATGTTTATTCAGTCACCTTAATGAACATTCTCTTGATCAAGATGTGTTGTCTAATTTCACAGCCCTACTTATTAGGACAATTGTAAAAAAGTTATCTCTCAGTTAGATTTAGATACGGGGTGGGGGGGGGGAGAATGCTGTACAAAAAAAGAGACTAAATTAGAAACACATTCCCCAAATTGATTTTGTTTCAAATGCCAATAACTTCTTTATTTTTGAAGCCCATTTTTATTTCTGCATGAACCTGTTTCGACATAAATAGATGAGAAAGATTTCAAAATCGGTAAAAATAGGTATAGACGTATTTACAAACAGAAACAAGTCCTTATATGAAGCTTTCAAAATAACCTAAGTCAAATGGCCTGAAATAGCTATTTAAAAAATTAATAAAACTCACAGCTTCTCACATAACAGTTAATTTCATCATCCATTGTCAGTATAATCAGCAACGTGACGAAAGAATCGTAATAGTAAATTCACTGAATCGCGAAGTAAACACGCCCCTTTAAATCTCATTTTTAAACACTCGTTTAAAAAATAATGCTAGTCTATTATGTGCAAAATAGCAAGGTTTGCTGATTTTCTACACTACACCAAGAAAAATTTGAGAACATAGTCATCCCATTGAGAGCTATGACTAAATATTTATAGACGTCCAGCAAAGTTTGGCGGTGTCTACCGCTCACTTCAACAACGATAATTACAATTCAACTTACTTATGAAATGATATTCCAGGTTCTTTCCTTGTCTGGCCTATTTGTGCAACCGTACGCAACACAAGCTGGCATTTTTAAACACTTATACACAATACTAAATGAAATAATCACTGCATCTACCACAATGTGAACACCTTAATTGTTGGGAAGCGCCATATGGTCGCTGCCGGTGCTGCCACCATGCGGGAGAGTTTAGTGCTTGCTTCACCGATTTAACGTCACTTCTCCTCCATATAATTCCTTCCTCCATGGTACCAATGTCATTAGCTTGTGCCGTTTGCATTAATTCCCTGCAATACCTGTAAAATTAAAACGATACACTCCACGCGTGACTGTATCCGAATTTTAGCTTCTGTACTAACCATAGCAAGTGATGAATTGTATTTACGAATATTTTTAAAATAATGTTTTCAGTTTCCTTTTATAGACGGTTCATTTTAATTTAGTCGATAAAATGATTTAAAATATTCATTTGAATAAAGGCCCGTTAAAACTGGTTTAACTTCATGATAATATGAAGTGAACGCAGTCCTTTCACCTTAAGTGTCTTCTGATTCGATATGTTTTACATTGCAAAAACCTGCATTGTAAGTTCTAAACTATCAAAATTTCTTGGAATGACATGTAGGGCGCATTTAATTGTATCCGTCAAAATAATTTAATTTTGTGTACGATTTAAATATGAACTATTATTATTTTGAATTTCACTAAAATAGATATTCCTTTTTCTTTGTCTCTCACTACGACCTGTCAATATTCTATGTCGAGGCATCATTGAAGTAGGTGCGAATATCCGAATGTTAAAAATTTGAAAATCAGAAGGCCAAAAGCTTGACGCTTTAAATAATGAAATGTGCTCACTTTTTAACTACCAATCCAATTTACTTTTTGTTTTTGGTAGAAACCTTAGGTAAGACTAAACTCAGTTCAAATTATCCGTTAGGATGTCGAATTATCTGTAGGCCCAATATAGAAAATATCCCTTTTGGAAATGTTCCTTTTACTAGTTCAAAAATTAATCTCTACTTTATGTGACTGTTTTGTTTCCCCATAGGCCACAAAATATTTTCCTTTTTTTTAGTTATATATTTATTATCCAATCAGCAAATTTAGCTTTACAAGATAAAGTTGTCTTTTACAAATCATAGCATTCTAATTGTCATTGTTGAGATCAGCCCACTAGGACCCCTCAGCAACTACATAACAGTGATACAGTAAATATTTTTCCTCAATAGTGAAAACAGTAATAAGAACAGTGTGAAAACAGTAGTAACAAACGGTTGTAATGAAATTGATTTAAAATAATTACGCTTTTGTTCATGGAATATAGTTTTTAGTTTTCAGTGCTGATGATAATCTTGTTTCACAACATGACGTTTAGTGGTTCATTTCTTCTTCAGAGTCACTGATAAACGTCTTAAGGAAGGCGTTTTTTAGTCTAGTTTGACCCATTCCTTTTCCTAGCTCATAAAATTGCGCACCAGGTACTGCATTCATTTGTATTATGAAATTTTTAGTTTCTCTTACGAATTCATCAATGTAAGAGACATTTAATTCTCTGTGTAGCTGACTGTTGCGTATGTACCACGGTGCTTTCAAAGCTAATCGGAGAACTTTATTTTGGAATATTTGCACTCTGTGTAACTTGCTACGACCATGATTTCAACTTTGAAGTTCGCCGCGAGAGTGCGCCAGTGTTGCGAATTGATATTCTTGAAGCCGCGCGCAATGCGAATTCAGAGAAATGGAAAATGACGACTGTTTTTAAAACTACTTCCGGGAAATATGTGTCACTATAAATAATTTGTTTATTTGACGGTATGCAATTATCAGTATGGTTGGATCTTTCCTGAGTTCGATTCAGGTAGTGCGATAATAATTTATTTGATGTTTATTTGTATATGAAGGCGTTAAATGAATTTTTATGCTTGGAAAAAAACATTTTGATTGACATGCTCTGTAAAGAAAAAGTTAAATGAAGACTAAATTTTTGTTTTCAAGTGATGTTTTCTACAATGTAAAACGGTAGTGTCCAATTCATTTCTCATATCGCAATATGGGAGTACAAGAGAAGCAATTCTGGTTTAAGATTAACACTTGAAGGGCGGATCAAGAAAAACAAAGATATTTTTGTGGCATTTATTGATTAAGACAAAGCTTTCGATAGTGTTGAGTGGGACAAGATGTTCAATTTTAAAGAAGTCAGGTCTAAAACATCTAGATAGAAGAATGCTTATAAACTGTATAAGAATCAAATGGCTATAATGAAAGTAGAGAATCATGAGAGACATGCATAAGTTAAAAAGGGTGTGAGACAAGGTTGTAGTCTACGCCCATTAATATTCTACTTGTATGTAGAGGAAGCAATAAAGGAAGTAAAAGAAAAATTTTCATGTGGCATAAGTGTTCAAGTAGAAAAAAATCAGTATGCTACGATTTGCTGATGAAATTGTCTTGATTGCAGAACGTGCTGAGGATATTGAGAAGTTACTGAATGGCATGAACAAAATACTGAATGTGGGGTTTGGACTAAATATAAATCAAAGCGAGACAAAATTCTATGTGTGGAACACAAAACTTTATGGCAGCGAAGAATGGACTTTAGGAATACCAGAAAGAAAGGAAAATTGAAGGATTTGAAATGTGGTGCTATAGAAAGGTGCTGAAAATTTAGTGGAGGGGTAAAGTATGAAACAAACGAGTTCCGGAAATGATGGGTTAGGAAAGAAGTTTGTGGAAGATGCTTACAGAAAGAAGACACAGGGTGGTAGGTCATATTTTGAGACATGCAGGATTGGTTAATTTGTTAGTGGAGGGAACAGTCGAAGGTAAGAACTGCAGAGGAAGAAAGAAATTTGAATATATGAAGCAGATGATTGAGGATGTGGGTTGTAAGGAATATGTAGAGATGAAGAGGTTAGCACAGGATAGGAAGGGATGGAGAATTGCATCAAACAAGTTGAAAGACTGATGACATCTTATATATATGTATATATAAATAGACGTGTGTTTTCATATATTTCACTTTTCAGCCACCACTACCAAGCACAGATCACTGGTCTTTGTGTGTGGAACTAGCATGGAGTTTCCTGTCATGCACAACGTTGGCCGAATGTCGATAGCTGTGGGGATGTGGGAGATATGATGATTAAAGTTGGCCAATGCAGGGAGTTTTCATATTTCGACCAAAATTTGTGTCTTCTTATACTTCTCTTTCCTGCCACAACTACATAGCATAGACCATTGGCGTTTGTGTGTGGTAGTAGAATTGTGTCTCCTGTCGTGCACTATGGTTGTTAGATGTCGGTACCTTTGGGGGTGTTGGAGATATGGGGGTTGAAAGTGGTCGACCTGCGGCAATTTTATATTTCTGCCAAAGAGGCATGTGTCATGGTGTATCACTTTTGAACGAAAAGTATCTATCGCAGATCACTGGAGTTTGTGTGTGGTAGTAACACAGTCACCTTTCGATCACAAACGTCAGCTGAATTTCGGTAACTGTCGGAGTGTGGGAGATTTGAAAGTGGTAGATCAAGGATATTTTCGTATTTCATCAATAGACATGTGTGTCCGTAAATTTCACTTTGCTGCCTGAACTACATAGCGCAGATGACTGGCATTTGTGTGTGGTAATAGCATCGCGTCTCCCATCCTGCACTATGGTTGTTAGATGTCGGTAGCTGTCAATACAAATTCTTTAGAAACACGAACGAAGTCATGGGTACCAGCTAGTAAAAAATAAAATGGCAGTGGATTTTTAATTTAATTGCGATGGAGCCCTTGCTTCGGTGGCAGTTTCATCCTTACATTTTCCAACATACTTTTGCCCTCTACGATTTTCAACTTTAAATTCTTTTAGCCTGTTTAGTAAATTATTCATCATTTCTCGTGGTAATTTATCGATATTCCTTACCTACTTATCTACGAAATAAAATGCTCCCTCACCCCTATGCCTGAAATTGAGCACCAATTTTTGTAATTTTTTTCCTTCCACTCACTTCTCTTAATTCTTTCTTTAATAACAATCCACACCTCATCACCAATATACATACGCTTTTTACACACCTACATGCCGGGTAGTGGGGAGATTTGTGCATGGCATCGATTGTACCCACAGACGCTCCTTGAAATTCATAATAGGAATTTTATTTTAAATAGGAAACACGCGAACAAAATGTTAAGACTGTACATATAGTGGATTGGTGGTCAGGTACAGGGTGGCAGTGGTTTGCTTGAAGTTTTTTTTAATGATGGTGGGTGCTTGGTGTGGTATGATGATGATTTTTCATGATTAGAACAATAGGTACCGTAAAATAAAATAAAAAAATGATGTGATATTGCCATGATTTAAAATTACCCTATTTGTGATTATTTAGATAGTTATGACCATTAGGTTAGGTACTGAACTCGCATACCATTATTTACAATTTATGCTTTTATTTCATACTGGATTGCACCTGATGTCACGAATGACACATTAGCAAACTGCGTTGTAGTTTTAAAAGCCTACAAAAAATGGCAAAACTGAAAAACATAACAAAGCCTTAGAAAAATCGGCTGAATCTTGTATATCCATATCTGAAGTAAATAGACCAGTATTGGAAAATACTAAAATCGAGTTGAAAATTGTTGTTTATATTGCCGAGCAGGTCATTTGATTGAAGTACTGCCTCAATTGCATCCTACATCAGATGCCCTTAAAAATATAAAACGTCGTCGCAGTGCTTCAAACCTTAATAGAAGAGTTAGGATATTTTCTTTATACACTTATTGACGACGAAAGTATTGATCTTTTGATACAGAAAGTGTTGTACATCACTGTATGCTTTTCTTTCACGCCAGACTAGGCAAACAGTAAAAACTTTTTATGGAATAATAAAGTTAATATTAATTTGACTCAAAGACATTCAATGACGCCATTGTAAATCAACTTAAAGAGGATGGAATAAAAATTGAAAATATGATCGGAATCGGCGCCGACGGAGCAAGTGTTATGTTGGGTAGACAATTCAGTGACTGCTTGATTAATAAGAGAGCTGCCTGAGTTGGTTGTTTTTAAATGTGTTAGCCACTATTTACATTTGTGAACTTAAAAAGCGTCGGAGTTATTACCTTGTCAATTAGAATTTCTCGTTAGAGAAGCGTATTGTTGGTTTTCATTCAGCCCTAAACGTTTGGAGACCTACAGAGCTTTATTCGAGACCATGAATGCTAACAGAGATCCTCAAAAAATTCAAAGACTTGACAGAACCCGATGACTCTCCCGCTTTCAAGCAGATAACACAATATTAGAGCAGTGGGATGAACTGAAGTGGCTCTTTTCAATTGTTAAGTCTTAAGGCAAATACCAGATAACAAAACAGCTTCATGATATAATTGAGAGACTACCATTCAAAGCTCTTTTAATTTTTCTGAAAAATGTTTTGAAAAATGTGATCCAATTAAATATATTTTTTCAAAGTGACAATGTTAAACCCACTAAATTATTTGAAGATTTATTTTTATTGTACTAATACTCTCTAAAAGCTGTAGCTTCACAATTCGAGAAATTGTTGGACTGTGGACTTACGGAATTAAATTTCAAGGAACATGTAATGCATACAAGATAAATGTATTTCACCTATGATTTTCAAAACTTGAAGCAAACGACTTATTAGATGCCAGAGAAGGAACTATGGTAAGGTGGAACTATTTAGACTATTTCAAGTGCGCGTTATCAAATTTAATATAATATAAAAATTTATTTCTGAATGTTGTGCAACTAATAAAACCACGAGAAAACTTAAAACTTAATAGAATATGGATTTATTAGAAAAAAATAATTTGCCAAAAGACTGCATAGGAATGACATTTCAAATAGTGTGGGGCTATTTGGAGCACACAATCTGCCACTTCATAATGCGTGTATTAGACTTATAAAGTCTGCAATAGTCACCAAAATAGTTTTAAAGACATTTACATTGTATATTGACTGCCAAGAGACATTCCATGCTTATATTCTACCATCGTTCTTTTTTCTTTGAAGATAATGAATGAACGAATAAATACTCCACTGGCACTGCAACAAACAAATGCTATCACGTTTTTTCCTTGTTATAGCTTTGTAGATGATGTAACTTCTCTCTTGCCCATTTCACTAACCACTTTCCAGAGCCTGTTGTTCATTGGAAACCACTTCGTCAATGTTATGGTACTCTGAGGTTGGTCTTGAATATTTAATTCAACGTAAATACCCTTCAAGAGGTAGAAACTGTCCACAACCTCTTTGTTTAGTTTTCGAAAGATCTTCTGCTTTTCTCAAGAAAATGGACCTTCTAAAGGAAACCAATCTTTTCCAGACATCTATGTTTCATTACTCCATGGATTGTTCTTGTTTTTTAGCTTTATATAGTGGTATACTGACTACCCTTCTCTCGCTTATAGGCGAAGCACCAAAACCACGTCTAGAAAGACTTTTAAGCCTTTCCACCAGATCTGTTTCTTGCTCTGGAGACAAAATTGTGGGACGAGGAATTGTGCATTGTTGGTATTATTCATGAAGCGTCTGTGAACACGAGTTTCTTGAACTCTTCTCTGCAGAGTTGTATATGAAATGTGATGCTGCTACTCTCTCTCTTAAATTACTGCTAAGTACTCTAGTTTTTGCTTGAGTCATATTTTCCTCGACCATTGCAAATACGTTTGGTTTTATATTTCCTTAACACCTGAAATTTTTTTTTTTTTTTAAAGCTTATGTTGCCTCTGGGTAAATCTCAAAAATAAAATAAATATGCAATATAAACACAAAAAATAGTATTTTATTATGACTGAAATAGCATCACATGAGCAAATTTCGTTGAGTTCTAATAGTTCGGTGAAACAGCAATAAATGCAGCTAATAGTCGTAGAGAACTGAAAAGCATTCCTTGAAGCCGTAATACATACAAAATATTCACAAATTATCTATGGTTTTTCACATCAGATCTTAAGTTTCAAGCGTTGGAAAATACATCAGTGTGAATTTCTACACAGGTAGCACCTACCGCAGCTGTTTCAAATATATTTCAAGTGAGACTCGTTGAAGATATTTACTCAGCTCTTCTTGTGCTTTCTTCTACAACACCACACATAAGCTTTAACAATGCAAACGACGTTCAGGATGAGCGCAAAAGATGCTCAAAGAACAATTTACTTATTTTGATCCAAATAGTCCCATGGGCCAAATAGCCTCACCTTACGAACTTTTTATGTTGGCTAGTAAATATAAAAACAACTTCGGGAAAACTTAGCAATATCGGAAATGATTGCTGATTTACACCCAAAGGTAGCTACATCTGAAGTCAAACCCTACATAAAGCCAGTAATAAATTATATTTACCGGGCTGATATATCGTGACGACAAAAATGACATTGAGTCCGAGCAAGCCCCGCCGCTAGCTGTTAGAGCGCCCTTGTGCAATACCGATTATGCCGCCCCCTGTCTAACTACAGCCAGTGGTGTACCTAGGAATTTTCCACGAAAAGGGTCATGAGATTGCCGCCCCTTCGAATATATTCCTCCCCTCCCCATCCTCCCATGTTACCACCACCCCTAGTGTCGTAGTGGCAACTATCGGGGCCACGACAGTCAATCACTCGATTTTCCGCCCCCCCGGACGTGCCGCCCCCGTGCGGTGCACGCCTTGCACGCCCGCTTACGGCGGGCCTGAGTCCCAGTGGTACCAATTGAGTAATAAATAAAACATTTTCGAATACTTCCACTTCAGCTGATTTTTATTCAGAAGTCTACGATGATTCTTATGCAGCTGGCTGTAAAGGTTTTGTGAAATCTTAAAGTTTAGCCTAGCATTAATCACGGTTCCAATTCCGAACGCGCCTTTTCTGTCTATAATATTGTTAAAAATCATTTGCATTATAAGTTATCTATTGAAATGCTACAAAGTGTGATGATGGTCCGAATCACACTACGACGAAATGGTGGATCTCGCTTAATATTTAATCTTGTTGCTAAAATGTTAAGTTTGTTTAATGTCAAGATGAATGATTTCAAAAACTCTGTATATCAGAACAAAACGGTTTGGTGTTCGATATATTGAATAAATTATAAATAAATAATATTAAAAAGCAAAATATAGTATTTACATTTTTAGGAGTTTTACCATTTAATTTTGGTAATTATAACATGACGCACAGCCGTAACATGCCACCAACGTTGGAAAAATGAGTGACAGTCTCTTAAAAAGTTGATTTAATCCTGTAATGTTTTCTTCCCTTTTCATCTCTTCTCCACAGTTAAAAGTCACACAAAATTGACAAATAGACAATACTTATTCGAGTTAAAATAAGGTGATGCCCGCCATCATACAACGAGCAACCAGAGATAATCGATTGCTTCCATTTGAAAACAAATACGCCATACCCGTGATGGATGCCGCATAGCGAAAATTTCCTAAAATTTTTTCACTTGGTCCAGGCCGTATTTCAACCTAACCACGGTTTCTATGATAAAACGAAACTGTTTAGGTTGATATGATGCCTGTACTGATAATTTTTATGTTATTTTTGCGGTGCTGATAGCATTTTGTAGTTGCTCAGCCTTTCATATTTCGGTATTTATAGTGATTTTTCCCGCAAAGTATGAACGCAAAACGTGAAGAGGTTGACGAAGTGACTGGTGCAAATTTCAACAGGTTAATAACAGTTTCTCGAAGGTTACCGAAGTGGTGCAGTCACTCTTAAGGGATTTTCGACTCAAGCTTTAGGGATAAAAAATGGTTTGAGTTGGCAACCCTGTTGTCATCACGTTTGTTTTTATTATTATTTCTGTCAGCGGAGTTGATTTGATAAGTTATTAAACAGCTTTGTATGAATTTCAAATATTTATTTGTTCTCGACTAAAGTTCTCTCTTCAAAGGTAAATGGGTAGAAAACAATGTTATTTAAATAGCGTTGCTGAAATACTGGTCTTGTGTATTGCTGATACGTCACTATTTTCGTCGTTGTCTCTGGTTGCCTTTTTATTGTGTTTCGAATTACGGTTAATGTACTTCTGCGCGTGCGGTAAAATTTCTGATTTTCAATCAATGGCTCTACTGGATATCGCGATTCCGCTAAATAACGTCACAATACTGCTGTAGTTATTCGCAAGACATATTATTTTCAAGCAGTAATTTCGTTGTAATACTTCATAAACTATTATTTTCAAGTAGAAATTAGGTTGTAATACAGCCTGGACCAGCAAGAAATCGTTAAATTGGATTACTGAAGATCGCGATTCCGCCAGGAGTTTACATCAAACTACTGCAGTGGTCAATCGCAAAACTCCACTAGAAATTCTTTCCCAAGTACATTTATCGGTTTCATGCTGGTCCAGGCTGTATTATATCGTTTGAAAACAATGTAGGTAGGTGCAGGATAGGGGGAAGATGGGTGTGTAGGGATATTGCCACTGGAGCCTGTGCTCCATTGCAATTAAATTAAATTAAATACGTCTTGCGATTGACTACAGCAGTTTTCCAATGATATTACTGAATGTTGTTGTAGCGGAATCGCAATCTCCAGTGGACCCCGTTAAATGTACTTCAGAAAGTATTTCCAGCAGAGTCTTCGTTTGAGCCAAACTTTCTGTGGTACAGTAGATGATTTGAGAATGATAGTATTTATATTATACCACTCTCATGAGACCGATGTTTAGATTTATTCCTCTTGCAGATGAAGGTAGTTTCATGTGTATTGCTGTTAAATGCGTCCTGATTCAGAAAGTCAGCTAACAATACGCGGTAGTGTATAAAATTATTATCTTTCTGTTGCACTGAGTAAGAGTTCAACATTTAATATTTTACATTTCTCAGTAGATTTTGTAATAACCCGCATTTTTGTTTGAAAAATCATTTTTATCTGTGAACTTCTTTGTTTTGAGAAACTTGTGATTAATTTCAGTGCCTAAAATATAGCTAAAAGCTTTACAAATATTTTGCCGTTTTTATGTTTGTTATTGTTGTCGAATTTTTGCTTGTACTTTATTCCAATTGCAGTTCATACTGACGTGGTATAGTGAAATTAATTGTGATAATTTTTGTTACACTATTTAGGAATCGGGTCTATTGGAGATCGCGATTCCGCCACAACATTAAATAATATCGTTGTAATACTACTGTAGTCAGTCACAAGACGTATTATTTACAAGCAGTAATTCCGTTGTAATACAGCCTGGACCATTATTTTCAACCAGAAATTATGTTGTAATACAGCCTGGACCAGCATGAAGCCGTTAACTGTACTTCGGAAATAATTTCTAGCGGAGTCTTGCGTTTGACCACTCCAGTATTATGACACCAACTCCTGGCGGAATCGCGATCTCCATTAATCCCTAGGAATCCTGATTTAGAAATTGTTTCTACTACTTGAAATATAGTCCAATGCATTTAATGTGTTAAGGTGTGTCCATATCGTTTGATTTTGTAGCAACAGTATTAGTAGAGATAGTGGTTAGGTTGATATGCAGCCTGGACCAGAATGGCTTCAGGTAGGAGGAATTCGGTTATTAGTAGTAATAAATAAGCTGCTTTCGTAAGTGCCATGTTAGTGACGACATGTATCGCAATGTATACTACTCCCATATGTTGTATTTAAATGTATTATTATGTCGGTGTATGCATTACTAATGCTTAGGTGTCAAAGCAGGCGAATGCTATGAATACTTATAAATGAGCTGAATATTCAGACCAAGCGCGTGGTGGTGTAACGGTTAGCGTTCTGACCACGCATTCAGGAGACAAAAGCCACGGTGGGCTCAAGGGGGGGGGGGTGTTCACAAGAGGCCAAAATGAAGCTACGTGGTTTTTGGATGCTCCCTTCCATAGAATGACTCCCATTCGGGAGGACGCCAGTTTGAATCCCCGTCCGGGCATCCAGATATGGGTTTTCCATGGTTTCCACAAATCACTCCAGGCAAATGTTTAGATGCTTCCTTGAAAATGCCGTGGTTGAATTCCTTCCTGCTCCTTGCCCTCTAATGACGTGGACGAGGCGTAAAGCCATAAGCAAAAAAAAAAAAAAAAAAAAAAATGAAGCCTACTACAAGATGCTTTAATTTTTTTTATTTAGACTGTATTTTATTTTTTAATAAACATCAGGAAGTGTTAAATGTATTTCTTACATAATAGCATGTATGGATCTGCCCTTATTTTGAATGACTATACGTAATTGGTGGCCATAATATAAACATATTGCTAATAATATTAACCAAGGAATGTGTGCACAAATTTTCAGACCATAATTCCTATTTAAATTACATTCGTTGTCTTGGCGTCAAAAACACTGTACAATCAACTTCCATATTTGAAATATGACTATAGCAGTGAATAATTTTATTGGAATGTAGTTGAAGCTTAATTATGATGAAACATATGTCCCAGTGGCTGTTTTACTACTGATCTACTTCCAAATTTCATCATTCTTTATTTTATGTTTTTTTTTCAGTGTAGTTTTGATACTCTCCTACCTTAACCCATGAATTATACTGTATTTTGAATAAAAAGTAATTTATTCATCAATTCCCTTTATTCCAGTACATAGGTAAATTAGCCATGAAACGTTCCTTTTGTTTTGATGGTGGCAGGAAAATGGTCTTAATGGCATTAAGATGATTTTCCTACCAGCTCCAAAACTAACGAATATTTTGCGCTCTCCAAAGGATTACTTTGCCCTTCATACACTGGGAGTTTATTGCATCCCATGTGAATGCAGAAACAAGTACATCAGCCAGACAGTATGGTGTGTTAAACAATGTTGTTTGGAATGTGCCCGACACATTCGCCTGGGGCGAAAGGATAAATTTGCCGTGGCGGAACATAGTTCGGAACGAGGACGTGTATTCGATTTTGAATCAACTGGGCTGCTTGCATTATGGAGTGTCCATAAACTACGTGACTTGGTCGGGGGGGGGGGGGGGGGGTTCACAGGTGGCTGAAATGGAGCTACGTGGTTTATGGACACACTCTTACTGAAGTGTTTGAAATTCGCCTCACGTCTGATTTGGTTAACCGAGATTGTGGTTTCCAACTAAGTGATACCTGTTATTGAGGCTGCTTGTTGGCAACGCCCAGTGTTTTGTGCTGTGCGGACATCTTATTAAGTCTGACATGCTGCTAGGCAACGTAACATCTGTTGTTGCCATGCCAGTTTTTAAACAATGCGCTCAAGGCAAACTTCAAGTCTTACAACTACACCTAAGGATGGCAAGGGAGATTTATGTCACTGAAATATTGTCTATATGTAATAATATTACTTGTTTTGTTTGCCGAGAAACATTCATATGGTAAAAAAACAACAATTTGTTGGTACCTATTGATCCAGATAAATAAAGACCAGATTATATGCAAGACAAAAAGATAGAATCATGCATGAAAAATGATTAATATTTATATGGAAAGTGTCGAAATATGCAACATTATATAATATAAAAATAGTAATTCTTTGTTTTTTTATTTAAAATTGCAGTTAGTAAGTAGTTGAATAACATATTTATATTTTCTATAATTAACAATTATTTAACTTTTTTACTTTTGTAAATGTAAACAATCGGGTACTGTTTGAAATATTCAATAGTAAGATTGTTTCCTCAATTTCTTAAAATATTTTATAATTTGATATGTACTGTTCCACATTCACTGTTGTAACTGGGCAGTATTTGAAATTAGGTGCCGTGTTGGCAGTCATTGTTTGTGAAATCAATTCACCCGTCAATTACTAAAACTATCAATTTGACACAAAGGTTTAAAACCTGGGTTATTGTTCAAAATATTTTCAAACTTTAAGTTTACACAGGAATACCTCTGGCAATGCAGATTTTATTTACTAACTGAATAGATTCAGTCAACATCAAACCTTGAGAGTCAAGATTTTTAATATTCACAGGTATGTAGGAGAAATAAGTACTAATCGCAGCTATGGTTTTAATACTAGAATTGTTAAATGCTTCCTTGTATTGACAAACTGTCATAGCTTCTGCACTATCAAAGTCGTTTACTACACCTTTAATGGCCTCGAAATGTTCATTGTAAAACAATACAGCTTCAACCCACATCTTCCATCAAGTTACTACTGGTTTCGGATGTAAAGGCATATTGTCAGTTTTTTTATAGGCATTATGTGCCTTAATAAATGCTTTCTTTGTTAATAATATCAGTTTATTTACATCCCCAAACATGATCATAGTTCTTCAGCGAGTTGTTGTAGACTAAGAGCTATGCTGCTAGTAGGGTTTTCTGGCTACAACGTAAGATTTTATTTATTAACTATGTACACTACCTAAATATAGCAAAAATATGCATGATCATTAGGTTTTAGGTAATATATGCAACAACCAGTGAAAATGGGCTTAATATGCAAATACATATGCAAATGCATATAATCTGGTCTTTACAGATAAAACACTGTTCTTGCAATGTCATTTTGCAGGTGTGTGTAGGAAATTTTAGCTTTAATTAGATATTATTATTTTTCGGTTTCAGTGCGTACACCCAGCGTCTGCAATGAGTGAGTTTCCTGCCTCGGGGGTGGGGATCGACATCTTGCCTGACGAGGTGCTGCTCAGGATCCTGTCACACTCGACACTGAAAGAGTTGATTGACGTCACACAGAACGTCTGCACACGCTGGAGACGTCTGTCCCACAGTTCCGAACTTTGGCGCGACGAGACATTCTGCATCGAGTGAGGAACATTTTGTTGCCCATCCATTTGAATAGTGGTTTTAAGGTGTCTACATAGTTATCACTGCCAGAGCTGGACGCTCTACCCAACCTAACCTTACCAATTCTCTTAACTTATGATCCAGCATTGATTCAGTAGCAAACAATCGATATAATGTGAAATACCTAAAACTGCAATGAACTTGCGCACTGTTTTCTTCTTCTACTGTGCCGTTATAAGTGTAACGTTTTCAGTTAGTGCAGAGCTGTAAGGTGTTGGAGGTAGTGACTTATTTTGGACTGGATGAAAATCTGTATTTAATATTGAGTATGGAGGTGGTGTTTTTTATTATCCATTTTTAGGTAAACTTATCAAGGGTTTTATACTATTTATTCACAGTGACAGCCTCCCATGCCTCCCTTTGTTCCACCATTCTCTTAGTCTCTATATATTTCCGATTTATCATCATGTCATCAATCATTTTCTTCCTTTGCCGACCTCTTTTTTTCCCTCTGTTTAAAATCCCCTCCAAAGCAGTTTTAAGCAGGCACTCATTCCTCAGCACATGACCAATCCAGTTCATTTTTCTGTTCCTTATTGTTTTTATGAGTGACCTTTGCTTTCCTACTCATTCCAACACTTCATCATTCCTTACTTTGTCTTTCAAACTTATTTCTTCCATCCTTCACCATATCCACAATTGGGAAGCTTCCAACCTCTTCAGATCTTCTTTGCGTAGCGTCCATGTTTCTGCCCCATACAGTCCTACATACCATTCAAAACATTTAGCTATTTTTTTCCTCAGGTTTTTATCCAGCTTTCTGCATAATAAATTTTTCATTCTATTGAAACCTTCCTTTGCCATTGCTATTCTAGTTTTCATCTCCTTCTTGCAACTCATATCACCACTCGCAATTCTCCGCAGATATCTGAAGGACTCACCGAGCGTGGTGGTGTAACGGGACCGAGCGGGGTGGTGTAACGGTTAGCGTTCTGGCCTTGCATTCGGGAGGACAGCGGTTCGAATCCCCTTCCGGGCATCCAGATTTGGGTTTTCCATGGTTTCCCCAAATCACTCCAGGCAAATGCCGGGATGCTTCCTTCAAAAGGCCATGGCCGAATTCCTTCCCATTCCTTGCCCCCATCCTTGCCCCCCATCCTTTCCCGTCTCTAAAGACCTCAATGTTAAAAAGAGATGTACAGCAGTTAAAAAAAAAAAAAAAAGTGTAACGGATAGCGTTCTGGCCTCGCATTCGGGAGGACGGCGGTTCGAATCCCCTTCCGGGCGTCCAGATTTGGGTTTTCCATGGTTTCCCAAATCACTCCAGGCAAGTGCCAGGATGCTTCCTTAAAAAGACCATGGCCAAATTCCTTCCCATTCCTTGCCCCCATCCTTTCCTGTCTCTAAAGACCTCGCTGTTGAGAGACGTAAAGCAGTTAAAAAAAAAAAAAAAAAAAAACTGAAGGTCTCCACTTGTTCAATTATTTCTCCGTGCAGCGTTATCATCATTTCTTTCTTACTCTTGCCCACCGTCATACATTTAGTTTTAGTCCTATTGATTCTCATTCCGAATTCCTCACACCCTTTGTCTAAAGTGTCTAACATTCTTCTGAGTATCTTGACACTTTCTGCCAGCAAAACCATGTCATCAGCAAACCTTATGCAGCTAATCCTACGTCCACCCATGCATACACCTCCTTTACCTCTTAAACTTCTTTTTATAATTTACTCCAAATATACAGGGTGGTCAGAAATTCACTCATCGGCAGGTAAGGGCAGTGTTCGGGACGTTGCACTAACGATATAAATACAAAAAAAATCTAGTAAAAGTCGTACCATTTTTGAGTTATACGCAGCTAAAGTTGGCCAGTAAGAGCGCTGCACGGACGAATTCAAACAGACTTCCACAGGCACTGTTGCCAAGCGTACTCGAGGCATGGGACCACTTAGGAAAGCGAAAAGAAAAGCTCTCTTCAGAAGTGGGGATCGAACCCGCAACCTTCAGTTTGAGAGTTTGCCGTCTTACCGACTGCGCTGCCAAGACACTACAATTTCCTTGTTTCTAGAAGCCACTAGGGCGGACTGTTTGTTAGTAATCGGAGTTAATCGGTAATCTGTGACATTTTTTGGGGAGCTATCAAGGCCATTGTTTATGAGACTGAAGTAGAAACAGAAGAAGAACTTTTGGCTAGGATAATTCCAGCTTTTGATGAAATTAGAGAAAGTTACAATTTTGGAAGACTCGCAAATTCAGTAACTCAGCGTTGTCGTGCCGGTATTTCAGTTGAGGGAGGACATTTTGAGCAGTTGCTGTAAAATGTAAAGGGGCCGTATTTTTTTTGTTATTGTTGTTTATTGGGATACATTTTTACTAAAAACAAGATTTTTCAGAGATTATTTATTTTACAGTTACAGTCGCAGTTTGACGCTTATTGTAAGTAAATCCGTGTTGGGTTTCAATGTTGCGACAGATAACGTCAAGTTGAAAATGAAATTACTGTACAGTAATTTTGTTTTGTATCAATGAGAAAAGGGCTTTCAAAGAGTAATAGTTTGTATACCTTTTGCGACTTGCCTTGCGTTAGCGAATTGATACACGTTACCAAAATGTTTACAACTTGTTTGAATAAGAACAGGCTTTTTGCAGCAGAGAAAGTTTTGTTACAAATGGTGGTAATGGGTTTATTCTTTTTTTTTTTTTTCAAAAGTTTTTTGTTTTATTGTTGCAAAATAGTGGCATGGATATTCACATTAATCAATAAAAATGTTGTGATTGAAATCTAGTGAAATACAATTACATGGAATAAAAGAAGCTTCTTTGCAACGAATAAGTTAAGTTTGCAGACTTTTTTTTTTGTGCCAGTAACTAAAAGATTTTTGTACAAGAATTAAAGAATAATCTAGCAAGCAGATCAACTAATTCAAAATCAATTCCTATAAAAAATTCCTTTAGCCCCCCAAACGACTTCCCGAAAAATGTCGTGGATTACCGATTAACTCCGATTACTAACAAACAGTCCACCCTAGTGACTTCTAAAAACAAAGAAATTGTAGTGCCTTGGCAGTGTAGTCGGTAAGACACCAGACTCTCAAACTGAAGCTACGGGTACGATACCCGCTTCCGAAGAGAGTTTTTCTTTTCGTTTTCTTTGGTGTTCCCATGCCTCGAGTACGCTTGGCAACACCGCCTGTGGAAGGCTGTTTGAATTCGCCCGCGCAGCACTCTTATTGGCCAACATTAGCTGCATATAATTCAGAAATGGTACGACTTTTAATAGATTTTTTTTGTATTTATTTCGTTAGTACAACATCCCGAACACTGCCCTTACCCGCCGATGAGTGAATTTTTACCACTCTGTATGTTAAATAATATGGGTGACAAACAACATCCCTGTCTTACACCTTTTCCAATCCTTCCCTCTTCTGTAAGATCATACCCCACTCTCACTCCTTGTTCTATGTATAATCTTTCCTTCAAATCAATGACTTTATTTTTTTTAGAATATCCATTATCTTCACCCATTGCACTCTATCAAAAGCCTTTTTCTGGTTTATGAAAACCATGTAACAATCTTTTTTCCCTTTCAATGTATTTTTCACCTTTTGTTCTCAGCAAACCAATAATATCTTTTGCACTTCTTCCTTTTTGAAATCTAAACTGTTCTTTATCAATTTACATGGACAGTCTGCTGGCTATTCATCTATTTAACACTTTTGGTAATATCTTAGCAAGGTAAACTTATAAGAATTGTTTTTATAATTACACTTATTGGTTTTTCCCAACAATATGCGCCATTGTTTTTTTGTTAAATCTGTGTAGCTAACCTCGAAGTCCCATTCACTCTATTAGCAAGTGTTTGTTGAAATATCAGTGGGTAGCAAATAGGCTATTCTATGAGGCCCACCTGTCTACTTGGTGAGGCACATCATTTACCTGAGAGATATAAACTATTGTCATGTTATTTCTGTTTTTTTTTTTTTTAAATCATTCTTGTAAGTGAAGGTCTTGCTGTTAACCCTTTAACTGCTACGGTTCGGCCGGCCGAGCCCTCGCTGAGTGCGGCTTTGTTTACGCCTAAGCTGTTTACCTGCGCTGGAATGCCGCATTAGACCGGACCGCTGTGTGCTGAATACGTCTGGAGCGTTGTGTGTGGAGTTCTTCTGCTGTCGCTCTGCGATTTGAAACCGCAGATACAAAATAAATACAGTTAATATAACATCTAAAGTTTTTAAGTTTAAAGCTCCTCTAAAAGTAAATGTCTGCGTAATCAAACATGACGGTACTTCATATACTATATAGATATTACAGCAACTGAAATGTTTTTAGTTTGTGAGCGTAGTAATTTATCTGGAGAGAACCTTTCCGAATACCTTTCACAAATTCTGCACAAATTTTCCAGTCTTCTTTTTGACCCGGTTAATATATATATATATTTTTAATTATTTTCTTTAGTTTTAGAGGCGTATAAATGTAATATAATTATTACTCTGCAGTTAACCATGGTTAGTAATTCTTTTTGTGTGATAAGCCTTGAAAAATGGTACAACACACAGTCATACATTACATGTTCTGCATTGGTTTCTCGACGCACTTTCTGTATCGAACATACAGCGCATTTACGCATTGGCGTGCTCTTCTTTGAATTTGCAATAAGAATGAAATTTGGAAAAAAGGTCTCAAAAAGTAGCGAGGGCGATTTCAAGGGGGGGGGGGAGTGGCGTCTCACGGAACCTGATCTTACAAGACAGGGGGGGGGGGGGTGTCAGGAAATCCTGAAAAATTCCTCACGAAATTTAAATTTATGGATGCAACAGACGAAACTCTGCAACTGGCATTTTTCGTCCGGTTACTACTCGGTGAAGAGCGTGAGCATTTAAAATGCAGTGTTCGAGAATGTGGAAAAAGAACTTTTTAAACCACTTCATAGTGAAAATATAGTGTGAATTGATTCTCGCGTATCTGTTGGTCTCATCAGCATTAGATATCATATGATATTCCGTTAGAAATATCAGGAAAAATGACAAACTGCTGGAATGTTAACGTAATCCACACTTGTGTCCTGCAGCTTAATCGACAAGCACATGCTGTCAAACACGTCACTAAAGCATTCTCTTTTTCCACACATTTCGCTCGAACAATCTGTAGCTTCAAACTCTGAAAAATGGTCATTTTCCACTAGCTGATGTACACAGCTTAGGAAAATTACATTGAGATCCTGTCGAAGGGTTATCACTGTCATCCATATTAAAGTGATTATATTCACTGTCGCTTCTAGTAATAATCTCCATGATTTCTTCCGCGGTACAAACACGACGGCGTATTCGGGAGGACGATGGTTCAAATCCCCGTCTAGGCATCCAGATTTGGGTTTTCCATGGTTTCCCCCAAATCACTCCAGGTGAATGCCGGGATGCTTCCTTCAAAAGGCCATAGCCGAATTCCTTACCATTCCTTGCCCCCCATTCTTTAACATCTCTAAAAACCTCGCTGTTAAGAGGCGTTAAGCAGTTAAAAAAAATAATGACTGTATGCCATTTTCTCAGCGAAAACTAAAAGGAAAAGAGCAACACAAATTAGATTGCAGCTGCCAATGCTCAAGAGCCGAATGAGGAAAACAACTAACCACCCTGGGTGGAAATATGGCTTCATAGCCAGGCCGCTAAGAGGCTAGCGTGTTAACACGTCTGGAGTACAGACAGGGCGGCGAGGCGGCGCGTTTATACACGTCTGGAGCAGAGTCAGAGCGGCAAGGCGGCGCGTGTATACACGTCTGGAGCACCTGGGCGCAGTAGTAGCCACGCGCGTTAACGCGTCTACAGCAGTCAAAGGGTTAAATTACACTAAAAAAGTTGTTGTTAAGGAAATATTCATTGCACCATTTTACAGTTGCAATTGGCATATAAAAGTTTTAGTCTGCATCTTCCTGCTGCTATTGTATTGAATTTGTTCTTCAGCACGTTATTATTTTCCAGCTCCTATTCTGATGACGAGGCAGTACTCATGCTGCAGCAGATGCCACAGTTGCGCGCTCTGGTAGCGAATCAAGTTGTCGATTCGTCGGTGATAGAAGCTCTGTGCGATCACTGCAGTCGTCTCACCACTTTGGAACTTTGTGGCTATCAGAAGATGAGTATGTCTGTAAGTTGATTTAGGGTGATGAAAATACCACAAAATTTTAATGAGTAATGCATGATGTGTCAGAAATGGAGGTTATAACCACAGAAATTATTTTAGATAAATAATATTTTGTAGGTGTAGAGTGTAAATAACAACTTGAACAATCGAAATGACGTTGTTGAAAAATCAATTTAACAAGTAATTTTGTATTTCTCTCATATTTACTTCAACCACTTGCAGTGTTATTTTGCCCAAAATGGTTGGGATAAGTTTGCTATAGTTCTTCCGCCACTAAGCTGAAAGAATGTTACCCTGATTGGAGTGTGAAAGTTCCGTGGTATCGGTGTCCTATAACCTAATTTATACTAATAAATGATAAAAAAAATAGTTAAGAGCTGTGAGCACTTAAGAATCCAACAGTAAAGTATGTTTAAAATCATTTTCTTATAGTTTTCAAGTAAAAAGTAGCAATAAATAATAAAGTTCAAACACAAAGATTTGTCGTCATTGGCTGTATAAGGAGAGTATCTTATTTTGGATTAGGATTCTTTCCCCTCGTGTACAGATATGCAGTAGGTGACCATGATGCAAATGAGGTATGACACTTTAGGTTTGTAAAATAGTATTAAAAAAATATTTGATATTTAAGTTGAAACAAACACGTGGTCAGTAAAACAAAGGAAATGGACAAGGGAGGCCAAATTGATAGTGTAGCACTAGATCTGTCTAAGGCATTGACAGAGTAAGCCATAAAATGGTAGTAAATAAGGTAAAAACCATTGGAGTGGATAAGAAAGTCATTTGCTGGGTAGAAGAATTTTTAAAAGGTAGAAAACAGAAAGTTAGGGTAGGAAATGTAGTATCAATAGAAGTGGAAGTAAAAATGGGAGTGCTGCATTGTAGTGTATTGGGACCATTGCTATTCATTACTCAAATGAATAATTGTGTTGATTGTTTACTATCTGAAATTAGATTGTTTGCACATGAGATAATGCTATATAAAAGAATCAAAATGATAGAGGATTGTGAACAGTTGCAGGGTGATCTGGACAGGATATCTAGTTGAGTTGGTTAACATGAGATGATAAATGCAAAGAAGAGTCAGCTTATCAGATACACAAATAAAAAACTAAAGGTTGATTACAATAAGGTGGGGAAAGAATTGCTTGCTGAAGACTTGAAATGTAAATATCTTGGCATTACATTTGATAACAAGCTTAACTGGGCAGGACACATTGTACAGGTAGTAGGAAAAGGTTTCAAAATTCTGCACTTGTTGAAGAGAGTGATGAGGGGATGTACGAGAGAAGTAAAGGAATTGGGTTACAAAACTTTGGCCAGACCATTGCTCGAATATGGTTGTGTAGTATGGGACCCTCATTATACGTATAAAATACAGGAGTTGGAGAGGGTGCAAAAAAGGGCTGCTAGATTTGTTTCTGGAAATTAATGCAGAATGCAATCAGTGACGGATATGATAAAGGAGCTGAAATGGGATTCATTGCAAGACAGGAGGAGGATGAGGAGGGTCATGGGAGTGTATAGGGAGGATACTTGTGATGAGGCATGGAAAGATATTGCAGTAGGCATGAAAAGTAGTGCATGGAAGGGAAAAGATGACCATGATCACAAGCTGGCACTCGATTTCAGTCGCAAGAGTGTGGGAAGATTCTCTTTTTTAGGTAAGGGTGTCAGGGATTGGAATGAGTTACCAAGGGGAATGATGAATAACTTTGCGAAAACATTAAAAGAATTTAAAGTTAAAATTTGTAAAGGGCAAATGTAGGTGAGTGCAGGATAGGGGGAAGATGGGGGTGTAGGGAAATTGCCACCGGAGCGTGTGCTCCATTGCAATTAAATTAAATATACTGCAAAAATAGGTTTTTAACTCCATAGCTCCAAGTTTTTAAGTTACAGGAAAGCTTCATAGCTTAAAAGATGTGGAAAAATTTGAAGTATACTATATGAAAAATTTAGAATCTAGGTAAAGCATAAGTAACCTTTTTGGATGAAAATGATGATTTGATAGAAAATAGAAGATTAGAATATATGAAGCAGATAATTGAGGACGTGGGTTGTAAGGTGTATGTTGAGATGAAAAGGCTAGCTGAGATAGGAAGGGATGGAGGATTGCATCAAACCAGTCGAAAGACTGATGACAGAAAAAAATGTGCTCACTGCAGAATTCAGCTAGATACAGACTGCAGAGTAAGTTTAAAATAGTGTCTTTTTTATGCAGTCGGAGTGATTTTTGTAAGGATTTAGGTCAGGGATGGCCAACCCCTGGGCCGCTTGTGGCCCGCCGTAGGTCAACATGTGGATCTGGATCATTATCGTGCATAAACTTTAACTTTCAACGGTGATATCAGACATTATAACACTCGGCACCACTCCTTTCAACGTCTACACTTTAAAATAACTATATTTTCAATGTTTAATTAAATATGTATGTTTAATTTTAATTATTTTTTTCATTAGTAACTTACTTTCCGTGTCGCGACTATTTCAGATTGTTTTTTCCCAGTTACCAGCCTGACAGTCTCATTGAGTGCCACGTCTACCTCTTTAGAATGAGTGGAGGCTTCCCATACCAGTGCGTAATATTCTGGAGCTGAAAAGCAGAGAGCCATAGCTGTGGATCTTAAAACTTCGGGTGTGCTCCCCAGGTGGAGCCAGTAAGTTTGCGTAGTATATTATTTCTGGCAATTACGAGGGCCGTTCAGAAAGTAACCTCCGGTTGATTTAAAAAATACACCAAGTTAAATAAAAATATTTTAATATATACATCTTACAACTACATTTTTGCACTATTTTTCTACATAGTCTCCATAGCGATTTAAGCACTTATCGTATCTCTTCACAAGCTTTGAAATTCCTTCTGCATAAAAATCACCCGCTTGTGCCTGGAGCCAGCCTGTGACCGCATCTTTGAGTTCTTCGTCGTCATCAAACCGCTGGGACCCGAGCCATTTCTTCATATGCATGAAGAGGTGATAATCGCTTGGCGCCAGATCTGGGCTGTAAGGTGGATGGTTGATAACGTCCCACTTGAAGGACTCAAGAAGGGCCGTTGTTCTGCGAGCAGTGAGGACGGGCATTATCGTGCGAAAAAACGATACCGGAAGTCAGCATACCACGGCGTTTGTTCCGTATAGCCCGTGGTAAGTTTTTTAGTGTTTCACAGTACATGTCTTGATTAATGGTCGTCCCACGTTCCATGAATTCAACCAACAACACCCCTTTGGCATCCCAAAACACCGTTGCCATCAGTTTTCTGGCAGAAAAATCTTGCAAGGCTTTTCTTGGTTTGGTAGGCGAATTTGAATGTGCCCACATCTTTGATTGTTCTTTTGTCTCAGGGTTCACGTACTTAATCCAGGTTTCGTCACCGGTCACGATTCTGTTTAACAATGGTTCTCCTTCGTCCTCATAACGTGACAGAAAGTCTAATGCAGAGGGCATTCTTTGAGTTTTGTGGTGGTCGGTAAGAATTTTGGACACCCATCGTGCACAGAACTTAGGGTAACCCAATCTTGCTGTCACTATCTCGTACAAGAGAGTCTTAGAAATCTGCGGAAAAACAGTAGACAACTCTGACATTGTGAAACGTCGATTTTTACGAACGTTTGCATCAACTGTCTGAACGAGTTCGTCAGTCACCAATGATGGTCTACCACTCCTCTCTTCATCATGAACGTTTTCTCGTCCACTTTTAAATAAACGTACCCATTCACGGACAACTCCTTCACTCATAACTCTTGGTCCGTACACGGCACAAAGCTCACGATGAATAGCTGCTGCAGAATATCCTTTGGCTGTAAAAAATCTTATGACAGCACGCACTTCACATTTGGCGGGGTTTTCTATTGCAGCACACATTTCAAACTGCCACAAAAACTAAACTAGCGCAGGGACGACGTTCACTCGACCACGGCTTGATGCCGACTGACCTGCTGAGTGCTTGAATGCACAGATGGCATTGTCACTACCCCCACCACCCGCACTGTGACCGATCGGAGGTTCCTTTCTGAACGGCCCTCGTATTTTGCCTTTCAGCTCTTTGTAGTGATTTTTATATGCGAGAGAACTTTCAAGTTTAACTCTCAAGTATTTTGGGTGGCTAGTGTGTTCCAAACAGGTCCCCTTCCATACTATCTTTAATGGCTTCATTGCTTCTAAGATGGAAGGCACAGACCTGAGTTTTCCTTGGGTTTGGTCGTAGCAGGTTGTCAACATAGTCAACTGATAAATCCTCAAGGGCTTCAGTAAGCTTCCTTTCTACCTCACCAAAAGTTTTACTTTTGGCAGTGGTAGCTGTGTCATCTGCATAAATGACGCTTCTTATGCCCTTGTATCTCGGTTGGTCATTTGTATAGATGTTAAAGAGTATTGGCGACAGCACATTCCCTTGGCGAAGTCCGATTTTTTTTTTTTACCCTGTAGAGACACGTAGAACCTTCTATTGTGCACCATAGTTTTAATGGTTTGTGTAAGTACATAATCTTTTGTTAATGAGTATACTTTAGATATTAATTTCTGGTGGTTTACTGTGTTATATGCAGCTGTAAGGTCTATGAAGACTGCTCCCGTGCTGAGTTTTCTTTCGTAGCCATTTTCTGTGTTGGGTTAAATTCAAGACTTGATCACTGCATGCTTTCCCAGCTCTAAATCATAAAAATATTCAAGTACTTTCCCCAAGAAAGTAGTATGTGCGACCCAATTGAAAATTGTGTTTCTAAAATTTGTCCCAGCTGCTGAAAAGGTTGGCAACTAATGGTTTAGATTGTATTTTGGCCATCTAGAGGAAAAGAAGAAGTTAAATTTAAATGAGAAAATAGTGGAGTGATGTCACAAAATAAAATCACAGAGTAAGAAAGGAAGCTGTATTAAGGAAAGTAAATAGGAAATAAAAATATCATTATCACATAGGAAATTGGATTCTGTAATGTTTGGCATATATTTCAGTCCTGTAGCAGAGGTACGATTGGAGATAAAGAATTTGGAAGGTTTTAGTAATGACATAATAGAGGTTTTCATTAAGAAATCATATATATTATTTCTATAAGGTATTTTTTGTCACAAGCCTATATCTTCCTTCATACTTAACCGAAATCAATGAATGAGGTATCATTTTAAAGCTTATGGTCTCCACTTTGGTTAAATCGTATTTTAAGCAAGAAAGTTTTCGGAATTCGACCCTTAAAGGGCAAAAATGTAAATTTTTCTAAAATGCTGTTTTCTGTGTTACGAGTCAGTTATCTTCCTGGATACCTATCTGAAACCGTTTTATGAAGCATCGTTTTAAAGATTAAGATCTCCGCTTTACTGACGTCATATATTAAGCCAGAAATTTTTCGGAATTCGACCCTTAAAGGGCAAAAGTATCAACATTTTTGCAATGCGTTTTTGTGTCACAAGCGATTTATCTCCCTTAATATCTAACCGATATAGATAAATGAGGTATGATATTAAAGAATAAGGTCTCCGCCATGGTAACATTATATTTTTAGACATGAATTTTTCGTAATTCGACCCTTATAGGGCAAAAATGTCACTTTTTCTAAAATGCGTTTTTTGTATCTCGAGACATTTATCTCCCTGGATATCTAACCAAAATCGATAAATGAGGTAGGATTATGAGGAGTAATGTCTCAACTTTGTGACATCATATTTTAAGAAAGAATGTATTTAGAATTCAACCCTTAAAGGGAAAAAGTATAAATTTTTCTATAACGCATTTTTGTGTCACGAGCGATTTATCTCCCTTAATATCTAACCGATATAGATAAATGAGGTATCATATTAAATAATAAGGTCTCCGCCATGGTAACATTATATTTTAAGAAAGGAATTTTTCGTAATTTGACCCTTATAGGGCAAAAAAAGTCACTTTTTCTAAAATGCGTGTTTTTTATCTCGAGCCATTTATCTCCCTCGATATCTAACCAAAATCGATAAATGATGTAGGAATATGAGGAGTAATGTCTCAGCTTTGTGAAATCATATATTAAGAAATAATTGTTTTGGAATTCAACCATTAAAGGGAAAAAGTATAAATTTTCCTATAACGCATTTTGTGTCACGAGCGATTTATCTCCCTTAATATCTAACCGATATAGATAAATGAGGTATCATATTAAATAATAAGGTCTCCGCCATGGTAACATTATATTTTAAGAAAGGAATTTTTCGTAATTCGACCTTTATAGGGCAAAAATGTCACTTTTTCTAAAATGCGTGTTTTTTATCTCGAGCCATTTATCTCCGACGATATCTAACCAAAATCGATAAATGAGGTAGGAATATGAGGAGTAATGTCTCAGTTTTGTGAAATCATATTTTAAGAAATAATTGTTTTGGAATTCAACCATTAAAGGGAAAAAGTATAAATTTTTCTATAACGCATTTTTGTGTCACGAGCGATTTATCTCCCTTATTATCTAACCGATATAGATAAATGAGGTATCATATTAAATAATAAGGTCTCCGCCATGGTAACATTATATTTTAAGAAAGGAGTTATTCGTAATTCGACCCTTAAAGGGCAAAAATGTTAATTTTTCTAAAATTCATTTTTTGTGTCTTAAGCAATTTATCTCATTGGATATCTAACCAAAATCGAAAAATCAAGTAAGATTATGAGGAGTAATGTCTCAGATTTGGTGACATCATATTTGAAGAAAGAATGTTTTTGGAATTCAACCCTTAAATGGAAAAAGTATAAATGCTTCTATAACGCATTTTTGTGTCACGTGCCATTTATCTCACTTGATATCCAACCGATATATATAAATGAGATATCATACTAAAGATTAAGGTCTCCGCCGTGGTAACATTATAATTTAAGATATGAATTTTTCGTAATTCGACCCTCAAAGGGCAAAAATGACAATTTTACTAAAATCTGTTTTTTGTGTCTCTATCCATTTATCTCCCTGTATATACAACCAAAATCGATAAATGAAGTAGGAGTATGAAGAGTAATGACTCAGCTTTAGTGACATCATATTCAACCTCACTTTTCACCGATTTTTTTTTTCGCGAAATTTTCGCATGGGTCGTCTAGTAGAATTATAATTGAGCTCTGCTGAATATTAAAAGCCCAGATACCGTATTCATCTATATTAATACTAGCTGGTACCCACAACTTTGGTCGTGTTAAGAATTTGTATTGACAGCTACCAACATCCAACAACCATAGTGCATGATGGGAGGAGTGATGCTATTACCACACACAAATGCCAGTCATCTGCACTATGTAGTTCAGGCAGCAAAGTAAAATTTACAGACACACACTTTCAACCCCCATATCTCCCACACCCCCATAGCTCCGACATCTAACAACCATAGTGAACGACAGGAGATACGATTCTACTACGACACACAAACACTAATGCTCTATGCTAGGTAGTTGTGGCAGAAAAGTGACATATGCGGAGACATGTGTCTTTTGTCAAAATACCAAAATATCCTTGATCGGCCACTTTCAACCACCATATCTCCCACACTACCACAGTTACTGAAATTCGGCTGTTGTGATCGAAAGGTGACTCTGTGTTACTACCACACACAAACGCCAGTGATCTGCAATAGATAGTTTTTGCTGAAAAGTGATATACCATGACACACGCGTCTTTGGCAGGAATATGAAATTGCCGCAGGTCGACCACTTTCAACCCCCATATCACACACACCCCTATAGCTACCGACATCTAACAACGACAGGAGACACGATTCTACAACCACA
>JARYHS010013978.1:0-15000 GCA_031002005.1 Vandiemenella viatica | reverse complement strand
AATCTTCTGGCTAGTGCGCTTTACTTCTTTACTGGGTGGACTCCTCTATGGCATTCTACTAAATTGCAAAGTCTCATCCCGAACTGAATTTCCGTGATTCTAAGGGCTCCTTGTTAGTAAATTCATCGCTACTCTTCTGATGAACCGTAGATTCTTCGTTGACTTCCAAAGATAGCGTAGCCGTTGGGGTTACAGAAAAATGGTCTTCTATAAGGAAGTGTTCTTGCCCCAGTTATGTTTAATATACTGTATATACCAATGATATGTAGCACTTTCTTGTATGCTGATGACCTTGCTCTGACCACAGAAAGACTTTGAGTCAGTGGAGAACACGATCACTAAAACTGATAAAGGATTGCCAAGGTAATATAACAGAAATGATCCTAAACCAAATATAAGAGCGAAGACTTTCCCGGCGCATGACTGAAATGTAGTCTTCACGGGTGTACCGCCGGATTGTGTTGTGGAAACACAATATTTCGACGGCTAGCTCCGCCGTCTTCTTCAGGTGTATAGACATCTGCACTGGTCGGCTGACCCACAGATACTGAGATGGTTCGGGTGCGGCATCCGAACCATCTCAGTCGGAACGGTTACTCCGAGAGGCAGATAGAAAGGGCAATTGAACGAAAGCCGGGGAAAATTGCAGTCCAACAGGAAGAAACGCCCAAGGCTGCCACCTTTCTGCCTTTCGCTGGAAAAACCTCGGTGATAATTCGCATAATCCTCGCACGACATGGAATAAAATCTTTCTACCGACCACCAGCTAAAATACGGGACTACCGCCGTTAAGTTTGGCCTAAGAGTTCCGGAGATTTATAGCATACCGTGCGAGTGTGGAAAGGCCTACATCGGTCAAACTATCGGCACCATAGAAAACCGATGTGAAGAACATAAACGCCACCTCCACCTAGGACAGTATAGCAAACCAGCGACCGCTGAGCACGTGTACGACCATGACCACAAAGTAGATTTCAATAACGTTAGGATATTGGCTGGAACATCTCATTTTTGGGAATCTGTTAACAAAGAAGCGATCGAAATTCGACTGGCCAACACATTCAACAGAGAGAGTGGTCTATGTCTTAGGCATGGAAACCAGCCTTGACAAATATCCGCAGAGAACGTTGAGTTGTACGTCCGTCCAGCTGCCGCCAAAGAAGGCTCCATATTAGCTCGGGCCGGGACAAGAAACATAGCCACGCCCACTGGCAGTCAGCCGCCAGTTGGGACTGTATCTTACTAGCTGAGCCTGCTTTCTTGCAGCATGGGTAGGAAACAGGGCGAACAGCCACAGCCACCACCCACTCACCGTCACGCAGCGATGGGGAGAGCACATCCGCGAACCGGCACCCAATGAATCTACAAGTAACAGACATGCTTCACCAAGTGGAGGAATTAAGGAGAAGAACCCAGGACCCAAACTGGCTTGTCAATGAAGTGAAGAGAGGCCTCTTCGGTGATCAAGAAGAAGAGAAGTCACAAGTAGAACCTACGGTGACGCCGCAGCCTTCGTTGCCAGCTACTGTTGACTCTACAGTTGGGGGCACGACCATCTCGCCCCAACCTGAAGACATGACCATTGACGAATACAAAGACGTGAATGAACCACAAGAAGATAAAGGATCTGTCCTTCCTCTAACAGCCTTCTACGAAAGCAATTATACAAATCTGGCTGGCGAACTCATGCTGGAGGTCAACGAATACATCCTCTGCTTCCCTGTGAAGGAGGGGTTGCGGCTTCTACCGCAGCATCCTTCACAGTTACGACAACTAACAGCCTATTTGGATGAACGTGGCATCCGCCACACTCCACAGATCCCTCGAAGACCAACAAAGATGGTCGTTAGAGGCCTGCCTGCTGATGTGCCAGAGAAGGTTGTAGCCGCCGAGCTCTCCAGTGGCGGCATCGTCACCTCTGCAGTTCATCAAATGCGCCGCCCAGGCACCGAGGAGCGTCTACTGCTGTATACGTTCCAGCCTGTCGAACGCGTACCGCGGGAGCAACGCACAAGAACTATGCTCGGACGCAAGGTCCATCTTGAACTCAAGAAGCGACCTCCCCTAGCCCTGGCCCAGTGTTTCCGCTGCCAGGGCTATAGGTACATGGCCCGTGATTGCACCGCTGAGGAGCGCTGTGTCAGGTGTACCGGCCATCACAGAATCGCCGACTGCAGCGCCACTAGAAGGGGTGCCCACCTGCTCAAACTGTCCCGGCCCCCACCCAGCATGCTACAGCGGCTGCCCCATTAAGAAGAACCTGCGCGCCAACACGAAGGCAACGCGCACCAATGAGTTGGTGCCTTCATCTACCACAGATCCGCCCAGTCGACATCCAGCTGCAACCGGATCTGAGCGACCCGCGACGGCGAAGAAGCAGTCCGCAACCCACCACCTGCGTCACCAGGCGGACGGCAACCACCATGACAATCTCAACGTCATCATCCAGCTGCTTCAACAGCAGTTCTTGCTAATGACGCAAGTCTTAGCAAATGCAGTCACCCCGGGAACAACACACCCGAAGATGCTACACAAAAAATGATGACAACCGAAATGATCTGGAAGGAGATGCGCTTTACGCGTAAGAACTTCCCCATACTCTGGGGGCTATGTCACCCCAGATGATATGTCCGCCAGTTGGTTGCGGGCCTGGCTCATAGTAAGCCTTCACCGATGCCACGCAGCCGCAGGACATGTATACTATAAGCAAGAGCGGCACTCGAACGATCTCAGTACCTGTGGGTCAGCCGACCAGTTCAGATGTCTCTACACCTGAAGAAGACGGCGGAGCTAGCCGTAAAAAATCGTATTTCCACAACACAATCCGGTGGTACACCCGTGAAGACTACATCGCAGTCATACGCCGGGAAAGTCTTCGTTCTTACACAAATAATTTTTATGCTTCCGACGTTAAATCATATCGCCGTAGGGTAGGCATTCCTACAATGTGAATTACTGCGTATTTTTGGTTCAACAGATCTAGAAGGGTACAGTAGGGTATTGGAGTTGGTTTCATACAGCCAGTAACTATCCGACAGGTATCATTCAAGCCTACGTCTATTTTTTTAAGTGTGAGGAATTGATTAAAAAGAGGACTTGCATACTCTGCAGTGGAAAAACAAAGTACTTTAGCAGACGTGTTGAAGACCATTGGATTCGCTCTCCAATTACTGCAACCAAACATTTTTAGAATGTTGTTTCTCGTGTTTCTTTAGCTACAGTTACATGGCAGTGCTAAATATTTTTGCTGGTCTGTATGTTCCAATAAATGGACTTCCCATGTAACATTTAGTTTTCGTTTTGGCTCTATGGAACGCAGGTGGAATGCGTAGGTCTGGGTTTTTGACGGGTTAGGTTTCAAGGAGTTGTTTTAATAGTAAGTTGATATATACTGCGACGGTGCTCTGTGAAGCTTGGACAGGCACACGGGAAAACGTACCCTTCGGTGAAACCTTGATGCGTTGGCTGGTTGCGGTGGAAAATGTGCTAGGAACATCGTGGTTGAGCGCATGAGGGTTGCAGAGAGGCCAGCTGTTGGAGGGTGTTCGACCTGGTTCGTGGCACGCTGCAATTGCGTTGCTCCCCTTGAGCACCCTTAAAGGTGTTCCTCACCATTTCTGCTGAAGTTGTGGATATATGTCTACAATAACAGCGAGATATTCTGAAGAGTCAAATTTCCGCGGCGGAAGCGTAATTGGTAGAGGGTATTTTGGGGTGTCTGTGAGGGAATGGATGAATGAAAACTCGCTCACAGTGTACTCGATAGAAACCAATGAACTATCTGTATCCTTAGAGTTGAATTTCCTTATGCTTTGGTACATAGTTCTTATGCACCACAATCATATTTTGGGATTAAATCATTTCACAGATTCAGAATGTTGCACAGCATCTCTTGAATCTATATCTCAGTCGATTTCGATGTATATGATCGTGGCTTTTTCTATTTATACTGGTTTGCATGAGTTGTGTTGAGTTCACTATCAGAACGTCATCAGACAAATGTATTAGTCAAACAGTTATATGCAGCACATCTGTGCTCTAAAGTAAAGTATTTAATGACACTGTCACACAAAAACGTCTATCTTTAAATTGCATAGCTCAGAATAATGTTTATCAAATGTAAAAAATATGAAGTTCTTACCTTAAATGGCTGCTTCCACTAATTATGTTTTACTCCTACGTGCATAAATAGCCTTTGCTGACCACCTTCCTCCCTCTGCAATGTTGGTTTAGATACCAATGTTTCCCGCAGGGGAGTAATTTCTACTGATTGTCTAACATTAGAGACCTTAACTCATTTTGTTGCCCCTGAGTCCTGGAGTACTTCTTTTCTTTGCTTTCAACATAACTTTTGAGTAACTTCTACAATTCTGCAGTTGGCAAAGCATTTGATGATAAAAAAAAACACACACACAAACGCAGTAATGCGGAACGTTATTACTACCACACATTAATATACATTATTGATAGTTACATGTGTTCCTTTAACCTTGGCCATAGTTACTATTAAACTCTGTATTTTTCCCTTCGTCTTTTAGAGTTCGAACACATCGCCGTTAGTGGCGGAGGCCACACAAATATCGTCAGATGTTCATTATCTTTCTTTTTACTTTTTACTATTTTATTTACTTCTGTTAGAAAAACAGTACTATCTTAACATTACTTTCCCGGTAGTTTGTTTCAGGTATTTGTAGAGGAAGCTCAAATCAAGCAAATGTTATTATCTTCCAGGGTTGTTCCAGAACCTCATAATAGAGAGTGGGGAAGCTCTCAGTCCTTGGGGCCTCATGCGGGACCCTAGGGACAAGGCCTTCCGCCTGGGAGAGGTCCTCGGTTTCTCCACCAACGACTCATAGGAGCTGATGGACTTCCTTAGGACGCAGGACGCAGCGGATCTGGTCGCCCACGACGCAGACGTCCTCTCGGCGGCAGTAAGACACTCACTTCCGCTTAAGTATTATTCAACACTGTTTGGTCTGTGGCCATTAATTTGCTCAAACAAAAGGAAAAGATGATGGCAGCTTCTTCTTGACATAAATGCGGACTTCTTTATCAACTCTAACAGCCACATACTGCGGTACTTAGTGGTATGCACCGGGTCCACCTTTACTTTTACGTTCTACACTTTCACTTATTCCTCAAAAACCATCGTTCTCAGTGATTAGGACTCCCATAGCCAGTTCAGCTCATAAGATTTACTATAGTTCTGATAACTTCAATTTTAAATCGAGGAGTTTTAATGTAATCGCAAGGATTTAGCTACCACTTCAATAATAACTGGTTGAACTTCAACACAAATCGAGTACACAATGGTAAAGTGAATACAAAGATTCCAAAAACACACACTAGCGTTAGTCGCTTTTTAAACAGAAGCACGCGACGTGATTGTGTAACTATCTAAGCTGTCAGCATAGAAATTCATGAAGTATAATCAAACAGGAAGATAGGAATAACATGATTGACATTGCCTCCACAGTATCATCTATACTAATAAAACATAAATTTTTGTCATGCTGTAGCTGTGTCACGGAATGACGTCACGCTATAACGTTGAGCTATGACGTCACGCTATGACGACACGCTATGACGTCACGCTTTTCGCCTCCGCTGCGCAACAAAAAACGAACTGAGATGTTGGAGGTTTTGCGCGTCATTTAATAACACTTCTATTTAGCTATGTATCAGCGCATAAATTAATTGTCAGAATACTGAAAGAAAATTACATATTCCGTTGAAATCGTCATATTAATAATTAGTTGCTTTTTCTTAATTAAAATTCGTTCGATGTAGATTTTTCTTATACACTCTGGACAGCGTACCATTGTTACAGTAAGGTAATAAATTACATCATTTTCAAGATAATAAACGTTATTTAATGAAAATTGTACTTAGTCAACGAGGGAAGAAACGAATTGCTGAAATACTGCATTCAACGCGTCATTTTTGACGGGCTTTACAAGATATTTCTATCCAATGTGGATATTTTAGGTCACCATTATAACATACTGAAACACCTGAACACTGAAATAAAGGTATGTTTATATTAATATATATTGATTGTTAGTTGCTTTTATTACTGATGTGACTATATCCAAATATTGCCCGTTCAAATTTAGATCGCAATACAAAGAATGTATTCGTACGCGCGGGTAAGAGAATATATGAAGTCTGGATCGCAATATTAGTAGAAGATGTGTGTATGTCAAAATGCACAACTGACACTTTTTTACAGAATAATTCACAATTAATTTTATAAATATTATCAGCTGTTTTCTTCAGCTTCGAGTTACTGAAGTTATGACATTTTTATACGGATGGAAGTAGCTCCGTATTTATCGTGCTGAATGAGACCTGGACCAGGAATAAATCCAATATAATGCGCTATAGTATAAGGTTTTAGGATTCCTAATTTATATTTAATTTAATGGGTTCCCTAATTCTGACTTCATTCATTCAATAGAAATTACATCTGTATCACTGTGTAAACTGCAACCGAAATATGTACAAACTATAAAATAAGGTTATGAGCATCACATAACAACAATTCTGTTTATTTAGGCAACAGCATAGTAATCAATTGTCTGAATACTCAGTTAAATCTGATATTTCTGACGGGCTTTGAGGCTAGTGTTAGAATAAAATTTTAAGTAGGCGCAGTATATTCCCGCAGGGCAGGAGGTGACAGAATATTGATCCGTTAATTTGATCTGTCTTGAGCGTGCTCTTTCTGCTGTGTAAAGGGGAGAAAACTGTGCTTTTACGAAGAGTAATTGCTACGGATGATGCTGCCAGACTGAACACCTAACAGTTCTAGCATCTTAAAGTTTACTAACAAAAAATTGCACGGTTGGTAAAAAAAAAAAAAAAAAAAAAAAAAAAATAAATAAATAAATAAATAAATAAATCGCTATATCCTGTGAAAATGCTCAATTTCAGTCAAGACTGCCTAATATATTATATTTCCTTAAAAACTGTACAAATGTATAAAGAGAGAAAACAGGTTTCCAAGCCATTCTGTTCATAACTTGACATAATATCATTACTCATTGCTCCTATCTATTGGAGAAATACATTCTTCAAGATTGTCCTAACTGGGAATAATGATTTTTCAAAAATCCTTCTTGGATGACCTCTAGAAGTAATTCACTGCTTAGAATTTCGAATATCATAGGAGCTTCAGGATGTGCTCCTTGCTAGATACCAATATGTCTAAACTGTATGATATTCGCAAACTGACACTTTCTAGGAACAAATTCCTAATTATTTATTTCTCCTTCTGTCGCCTTCGGGCCTGATTTGAATAATTTCCTTCACCAATACTGTACAATAATTTTATACCAATTATCTTGATATATTTAAGCTTAATTCCACTTTATATATGAGGGCTGAGATAGCTTATTGCTTGTTAAATGCAGGAGAGAGTGGGGATAAATCAAGTGGCGTGGACCCCCGTCATCGAACCTGCTCTTGAGGGCGCCTTCATCACGGAGGAACCCATCACAATCCTCCGCGAGGGCCGCTTCAATAAGGTCCCACTGCTCACAGGAGTCACTTCTGCAGACGGAATGGTTCTTGTCGATAGTAAGAATTTAACCTACCAGTACTTCAAGATTTCACATATAATATACTGGAAGGAATGTTTTGTTGAAACATAACTACTAAGCATAAATTTTATGTAACAGGTGTAAAGATGGTGGTTAATTATGTTAGTTATCATTTTAGCAGTTTCACTAACAATTACCCTTTGTATGGAAATAATGATAGTCAAAATCTCGGTCGCCAATCGTCAATTAGTCAAAGAAATTGTTTGCTGGCAGGATGTCCTATCGCAGATTGGAGGCCTTTTAGCTTTGGGCTACAACCTGAAATATTAAGGACACGGGTTCGACGCCCAAGCAAGTCGCAAAGGTTTTTGGTAGAAAGTAGGCAATCAGAAAAATCACGCTAGAAATGACAAAAATCAAGTCCAGTGCTGTTAGAGATTATTGGTACTAACTGTTCAGCATACAACTTGAAATAGGATGTTAGGTTAGTTATGTCTGTTAAGTACAAGAAGAGAAAGTAACTTTCCCTATGTCAGATTAAGTCGTTATCTACGGCGGCAAATTTCGTAGCACGCAGTTCAGTGATGGACGAGTTACTTGAGGTGTTGGCTGGCCACACCCAAGTGTTGACTGGGATTTCTTATTCTAGTAGGTACAAGGCAACCTTAACTCTGTTATGTCATTATGCGCATCCTAGCTTGTTTGATAAGCAAATCATATTTAGCCCTAAGCAAAGGCTACATAATGAACAAGGATTCTATTCATACGCTTCATTTGCCCTTGAAGAACAATGTTCTATCCATTCGTTCCGTTCGCTTATTCAGATATCACCATCGCCTGCATGCTTCATATACAAAAATAAATACTACCCGCAGCTTCTGGCGGGGCATATTGCAGCCTCGTCTTGGGCCCATGCAGTGCATTTTAGTTTATACAACTAATTACAACTTACAGTAAGATTTAACGTATTAGAAGGTAAATACAGAGCATGGTGGGTGAGAGGTAACGCTCTGGCCTCGCATTAGTGAAGTCGCGGGTTCGAATACCTGTCCGGGCATCCAGATTTGGGTTTTACATGGTTCTCCAAACCACTCTAAGCAAATGGCGGGATCTTCCTTCAAAAGGCCATTGCCGAATTCCTTCCAGTTCCTTCTCCCCAGTTCTTTCCCGCCACTAATGACCTCTACGGCGACATTGAGGTCATTAGAGGCAGTAAAGCACTAGGGGTAAGGTACGGGAAAGAATCTGGCCATGGTATTTTGAAGGAACCATCCAGAATTCAACTGGGGTGATTTAGGGAAACCACTGAAAACTGAAATCTGGATGGACGGACGAGGATTCGAAACTTCGTCCTCCGGAAGCCAAAGTCAGACCGTTACCAATTACCCACTACGCTCTGTATCATAAATAGATTTAAATTGGATGCTGTTTAGTTGTCATTGCTACCACCACTTATATGCACTTCTAATAATCAAAGTAGATTATTTTTCTCCGAAGTTACTATCAAAGACAAGTTGTCTAGTGACTGATGTACAAAGCTTAAAGTTTTCGTTTACTTTTCTAATACCAAACAACATTTTGTTACTTTTCTTACCTTTCGCTGCCTTGTGACGAGTATCTCCAAACGACTATAACTCTGCAGCCTAATTCCCACTTACATCTAAACTACGAGTTTACAGGGTAAATTTTAATTCCTGATGTTTTCGTAGTTGGTAACCGGTAAGTTCATTGACAGACTCATTTCCAACTTAACATTCGCCTACTTCAGTCTCATGGTAAATAAAATCCATAGAGTTTCCTTTGACACTGGTAATGTGAACGTTACTTACATACTCACCTGATAAAGAACTTTTGCTTCGACCGTTGGCTGCCCTTAGACGCTACTGTACAAACGAAATATTGCTGGAAAGTATCTGATTCGCAGAACAATATTCTTGAAGTCAATCTACAATAAACCGCTTGAATCTAATACTAGCTCATTCAAGGATAGTTGCTTAAGGTATTATTTGCTAATTAAAAAATTTCACCGATTCAGTAGACATTTGGAATCCTGCGACTGAATATTAATATAGTTCCTAGTGGTCATCGCGTCTTGATGACAAGGTTGTTCCGTGAGCGATTCAATTGAAACGTTTAAGAATTATTGGATATCTTGAATTCGATAATTTAACCGTATCGGCCTTACGGGATCGGTTACGGCAAGAAATGAAATTATTATCAAATCAAAATTATCTACTAATTTTAATGTACTAGTACGAGTCAATTTCTGTCAATTAATTACAGAGAAATTACGAATGTTTTTTAATAAACGGGTTCTGGAAGGAAAAATCACAATTTCTTCATAAATTTCCAACATCTTTTGAAAGTATTTCATATGAGTATTCGTTGGCCAAATGTGGAGGTCCATCCTCTGGTTGTAAGTTCTACCCAGACTATGTTTAGACGTGGAAAGACTAACTAGATACACAAAACTATCTTTTCCGATGAATTTATTATTGTTGTTAATTTTTAATATTCACAGAAATTATCTACTGGCAAAAGTTAGATAAAATGCGGATAGTACATTCTGATTTACTCATTGGAGTGTTGAATTTAACGAAAAATTCAAATATGCTTAGAATTAAAAGATTATACTCATGTGTTAATGGAGATAAATAAACACAATCACAGATACATTTAAATATCGATTATTGAAGTATTATCGTACTTATCACCTGCTGTTTCTAATGTTACCAGCGAAAACACTTTGGTCAGTATTTCGTTTTGTCTGAAGCCATTTACAATAATAATTTTGTTATTAATCCGGGAACTATGGTTCCCGCAAAACTTTAAATTGCTTTGAGTCCTTACAACATCTGTATTGTTGTTTATCCAACACTTTCGTTCTCTTTCCCTTTGCGATTTAGATTTTCATATATGAAAGTTATTCTAAGGTGTACTAATTTTTATGTGGTTTTCAATAACCCAAAGATCTTTTATTTTTTTAATATTCGATAGTTGTTATTCGTGATAAAAAAAAATCCTCCCTATACCACACTTTGGCTTCTAAAACACCTCAGAGTTCCTAGTCATGAATTTATATATAATACAGTTCCACTAATTGCAGTGTTATGATATACTTACTCTTGGTTGAATGTTTCTTTCCCACAGCGAAGCACTATCTGTCAGACTCGGCAATGGTGAAACAGCTGAGTGACTACTACGTGCTGGCCGTAGCGCCGGATCTACATCTGCCAACAGAGGCGCAGAGGGTGGAGGCTGCCCTGGAAACCAGAGACTTCTACTTCGGACACGAGAACATCACCATGGACGACGCCCAGGCCATAGTAGACGTGAGTGGGATACTATCAGCATAAATACACTAAGGTCTTCTTCAACAACCTTACTTCGGAGGGGACATGCGTCGACCTAGAATGGACTCTTAATTAGTGAAATGAGATATCTCGTCTAGATTTATTATTATTCTTAATTTAATTGCGATGGAGCACAGGCTCCGCTGGCAATTCCCTTAATCATCTAATTACCACCTTCTTAATTTATTTTTAATTAGCTTATATAATTTGAGCGTTAAATTGCTCCTAAAGTCTCGTCAGGCCTCGTGGGATTAGGGTGGGTTCACAGGAGACCAAAATGAAGCTACGTGGTTTATGGACGCTCCCTTACTGAGCGCATCGTAACATTGACCTATTCGTTCTCACAAAAGATGGCGCTACTTGGCTTACCTGGACGGCATCTCTCTGCAGTCTTAATCACTTATCATGGTTCCATTTTTCTAAACATCCTTCGACTTTGTAGTGAGTAAGAACTTTTTTTTTCTTTTTTTTTGGTGCTGCAATTTTTACAAACGGTTGTGTAGGATGTCTGTGGGGTGTCAGAAATCTCGGAAGGATAGCCATAGTGGCAATTGGAAAATAGATTTGGGGTGGGGGTGAGGGGGTGCTGGCTGTACATGGTTTCGACTGTGATCCTGGTTATAGTATAAAGAGTGGCTAGAGGTTGAGCTGCAAGAGGTGGAGCATACAGCGACACTACGATCAACCACAGTAAACCCTTTCATGGAATGCATGAATGGGTGTGCTATGTGGATATTTGTAACAGCGTTTGACAATGAGGTTGTGCTTATGGTGACCATTAAGTGGTATCCCCCAACACCTAAACAGAGGGATGGAGGAAACAGTGCCTTCTGGCAAATTATCGAAGTGCCTTTGATTATAGATACAAGGAGGCAAGAAAAAGTGAAACATAGCTTAAGAGACCCTAATAAGGATCTGAAGTGTTTATATATATATATATATATATATATATATATATATATATATATATATATATAAGCCAGATATCGGATTAGTACTGGAGAAGTAGAAATTGTAATAATAAGAGTAACAGAATGAAGAATGAATTATGTAGATGAGGCTCTTTGGGAGAAAGTGAAAAAGTATTCAATGTTTAGAGGTTAGGTGGGTATTTAAATTTACGAAGTGGCAAGGAAATAAGATTAATAACACATGGGAACGGAGATTAGAAGATACGCTAGTAAAAGAACAAGGTTTCATACAAGTGGTAGAGCAGAACACAATGGGACCAAAGATGTTGGATATCTTGCTGATAAAGCCTAATTATAATCTTGTGAGATGTAACATTGCAGTATTTCTGATGGATATTAAACGATTCAGTATCAAGTGAAAAAAATTGAAGGGGGTATAAGGTATAGTTAAAAAAGGCACAAATTTCAGAACTGTAAAGATTTTACAGCGGGAGATTAAGTTTACGGAAGGAAGGCACAAGTACAGATAGCAAGCATCAGAGAAGAAACTTTTATTACAACACAGAAAATAGAGAAAGGTACGGCACCTACGTACTACAATAGGAGAGATCACGTAACTTTCAGATCAAGTATCGTAGGTGTCTGGAAGACTTAAATACCAACAGAATATAGTACGGCGTCATTATTCCGGAGAGCCAAGAGGCCTAAATGTAATGTGATGGCTGTGGGGTATCGCAACAGCGTCTCTGTCGTCAGTCGTGTTGTATTCTTCCTGTTAATTTTGTTGAATAAATGGCTGCAATCTGGCAACAGCTCCATGAAATTATGTTTAATCCATACCTTTATATCATTTTCACATTCAGCTAGTCGTTCTAAGTGGATCATCTTTGTTTTGCAGCTGGTCACAGATTTACAATTTGCGGAACCGGCAGATTCCACCGTTCGACTTCTGGCCAACCAGACGGACATGCCGGCAATCTACTACTACCTGTTTGACTACCGGGGACCTGAAATGAGAAATACTACGTACGGTAAGTAATTATTATGGTTCCTGGTGTATATCTGCAAGCCCTGTGTAAGGTACTTACTTTCTGAAGGTCGATGTACTTGCTTATGATAAAAACTACGTACGGTAAGTAATAATATGGTTCACCCTATTATAGTTCTCATCTCATGCTACTGGAAAAATTTAGTAACATCACTACCCTAATATTTACAAGATTGTTGTAAGAACGAAGAATTTCTTGGCGTGTGGTTGCCGTGATATCTACACGCGTTCACTGCCGGATGGTCATGCAGTTTGATCCAACACCGTCTGCACTGCGGAAATGATTGGATTTTAACTCGGGAATTTGTAATTCAATCTGGTGATCAGGATTCATCTGCCACCAATGTCTGTACCCTGCTGGCCAAGTTTTGAATGGCGGAAAATTTAGTCACCAGCGGGTGAACAATACTCTTACTCAAAGGCGAACTATTGAACAAATACCGCAGGGCTTGAACATATTCTGCTGGACATTCCTCATCCGATACATAGACACTGGTCACTGCGTTCCCATATTAATAATTCCGTCCATGCAGGGAGGTATGATAGGTTAAAAGAAAAGACGGCGCAAAGAGTCGTCAGAACTTACTAGGATACGCCGGCCTCGGTAGAGTAGGGGCTAGAGTGCTAGCTCTGTGTGCCGAAGGCCGCCGGTTCGAATCCGGCCGCGGGCATGGATGTTTATGTGTTGTGTGTCTTTGTGTGAATGTCCTATCCGTCCTGTGACGTCCACACATTGGATAAATACAATATATATACTGGATGACGACTTTTACACGAAAGATATAATAATTACATTGAGCTGGCTGTATGGCCTCCGTTGCCAAATGCCATTAAAAAAAAAACTTACAAGGAGGCTGTTGTAATAGGTAGATGTCCCCTTGGTTTCAGAATCAAGGGATTTTGTGTAACCGGTCCTAGTTTCGGAGATATCGCATCCCTTAAACATTCTTAACTCATAGTCTCCTCAGGTTTGCGGATTGCGTCACAATAGGACAACATTTCAACAACATTATCTGTTGTCTTCATCAGGTATCAGATATGGAGAGCTTCTGGATATCTCCTAAGCAGAAACCTGTTGAAAACAACAGAGAACGTTGTCAAAATGTTGTCTTTTTGTAACACACTCCCACTGAAAACGGGAGAAGAGAATATTGCATTTACACGCCGGAAAAATATGCGTTCACACATACTTAGGCTTTAACTATTATCACAATCGCCAATAGCAGGAGCTACAACGTTAAATGCGCCAATCACGTCCGCCGACACTGCCCCCGCTATCTCCATTCGACCATCCAGATTTGGGCTTTCCATGGTTTCTCCAAATCACTCCAGGTGAGTCCAGGGATGGTTCGTTTAAAAAAGCTATGAATGAATTCCTCCCAATACCTTGCCACCAATCTTCCCCGCCTCTAAGCACCTGCACGTCAGGGAGAAGGAATCAAATCCGATTCTGCGTCGCGGCCGTTGATTACTTTGCCAGTGTTGCTATTCCCCGGAATAATTTTCTGCTTGCTTGATATGTAAGCTGCTATGAAAACTTTTGGGCGCGGTATCTTGGAAACTAACGCCTATGAACCTGTAACTAAATGGATAATATCTTATAGTATAAATAAAAATCGATGATGACTAAGTCTGGTAGTATCCTTGTTATAATATACTTCGTTTCAGCCCCCTATAAGTTTCTTCCTCTTGCCTTTAGTTTGTATACGGATCAGCAAATTTAAGTTATTCTCTCGTCTCTGATTACTGAGATTGTTCAGTAACACATTCAGTTTGGATCTGCGCTAAACTTGTGGAATTTTGCTCCCGGTAAAGTTCCATGAATTCGACTTGATGTTAAGAACATTTTTTGGTTTTCGAAAAATCCCCCTTAATATATTTTACATACATTTTAGTGGTAATCAGCTTTTACTTTATTCTACCAAATTCATTTCATACTATTTACGTTGTTATTATGAACAATTCATTTAAAAGAATTGAAATGATGCAATAAATGGTTAAACGATAGGCCGACGGGTAAAGTAATGAACGCATTTGAATTGTTTTCATACCTGGAGATATAAAATTTCTTCTTCTGGAGATAATATAAAATGAGCACTGCAAGAAAAAATAAAGAAGCAAGAGCTAGTCGAGCTTCGTGCAAT
>JARYHS010013977.1:0-25007 GCA_031002005.1 Vandiemenella viatica | reverse complement strand
AATCAAAATAAACATTCATTCAAACGAACTGTACTTGAGTTTACCGTTTCAATTTTCATTTTCCCGATTATCTCCGTAAGAAATGAAAATGAAGAAAAATCTCGTAGGAAGTTTTTGCTTATTTTTGAGCCCCAAACACGCTCCCAAAGTATGGCCATTTATTTTGAGACACCCTGTATAAATTAATGTATTTATTCCAGTACGTTCTTACGATTTAAATGTGGTTATTCATTCCGGTGAACGCAGTCATTGGGAGATAAAAAGTGCTTGTTCCATTCAGGTTTAAGCCTGCGGGCTTACGGCCATGGAAAAGGAGACTGGAGATGACCGTTCCCGCAGGGGAAGCGGCCGTATTAATTTATCAGACTTTACAAGCCTGTCTTGCCACTGAACAGTATGTTCAATATAAATTTGGAACATGAGAAAGGAATAACTGTTACTAATGACGTGGCCCCACTAAGGGAGATAAACTTAAGCATCTTTGTTGAAAAAAAACTCTAACGTTAGTTATATCTTCTCCCACGGTACAGATATCCCAGTCAGTGGGGCAGTCAATCCATCAAATCCGCTTTCTCCAATGGTCAAGAATGTAGGTCAGAATCTTCACCCTATATTCAATAAGGCAGGCACTAAAAACAATCAACAGTTTGTCAACACTCATTTTCAAGAGAACTTCATGCACCAGGATCATGGTTCCATAAACTGGCAAGGCGACAATGCGTATTCTTGGCTTCATGGCCTGAGGGTCGGTGGGGCCCGGGTACTTTTGACCCGCTTACCCCCCCTAACGCCGGCCCTGGTTCCAGCCCATCCATAGTATTTGCTGAACAGACGAGTTCTGGACCTATACCTAATCGAGGAGCTATCTGACTACTTCATCCAATGTCGATAGGCTAGATTGTTGGAGATACTATTCCATAGTTAAAGAAATCAATTTGCAATATCTCAAATAAAGACAAAAACTGAATACAAATAGAAGTCAGTAACGTTTAGCCCTCAAATAGTATATCAGATATAGCAAAACCCTCCTACAGAGTATGGTTCCGTATACCCCGGTTTTACACTGTCAAAGAAGAGTTAATGGAAGAAGAGTTGTTGACTCGAAAAGTGTCAGACAAATAAAATGTTTGCTGTGAGAAGACTAATGCGAAAAATGGTATTAGAGGAAAACTCCTAGCTTGTACCATGTCAGATGGTGTGCATTACTTTGCCCGTATCCATTACACTCGACGTCCAGTAAGTCACCAAATGTTAGAAATGTTTGAGATATGGCCATATTAATAGATATTGTCAAAGCGCAACACGTTGTGAAAAATATGCGGAAGTGCACAACACATCAAATTGTGATATAGACAGTAATTACTATCGCAAGATGTGTAATGGAGATCACATAACCATATCAACGTCATACGCGGAATTCCGGAAACATAAGAGCATAAAGTCACATTTGACCCACAGTAACGTCACCATAGAACAAACGACAGAGTTGGAAAGTCTTACATTATATGCTAAACAAATATCCTCCCCATCACCTCAATTAAAAGATACTGCTAGCAGCTTCTCACAGATTGGCAGTCCTTCTGTTGGAACAAAATTGAACTACTTCAGTCATTCATGGTCCACGGTGAAACCTTTTTCAAGTCACCAGGTAAGATTCAAGCAACAGCGAAGCAACATCCCGTGAGCACAAATTCTGCTTCACAATACCAGAATGTAAGGATCTCCGCTGATACGTATTACGACATGGGACCCACCTATTGCTTATTACTTATAACCCACATAGAATATCGGATTATGATCACTAACATACACTTTTAAATAATGTGGTATCAATTGCCTCCTTACAGTGGCGGCTCTAGACATAGTGACACAGACATGTCACAACTTCATAATCAAGACTACATAAATGAAAAATAAACGTAGTGAAAGAAATAAAAGAAAATTTAGCATTCTCTACTATACTATTACTTATGACAGATGGGGAAACATTGAACACCCTTTTTCTTTTATTTTTTGTCACATGCCTTAGGTGAAATGCATGGAATGGTAACAAACCTTAGTATGTGGTTGTGCGCTGAATGCTGACCACTGCCGAAGAGTGCGTACGGTGTCTTTCGTGATGAATCACATTAGCGAATTATTAAAGAAGCCATTCTCGCTACTATCTTACGAAGAAGAAATTAATGTGAAAAAATTATGAAAACCAACGCCACATTTAAGTACTTCGAATCGTCAAGAAAGTGCTCAAATATCTCGATTGAGCAAATTTAACCGTGATGTGTATTTAAAAAAATAACTGGCTGTGCGGTTGCAATATGGAAAATGCATTTTTCTGTTTTCTATGTGTCCTGTTCGGTGGTGAATTTAATTGGTCACGTGGTGGAGTTTCTGATTTGGTTCGTCTTACAGGAAAAATTAAGCCCCACGAAAAATCGGCACTTCATATAAATAATGTGCTTAGTTTAACAATGCTTGGAAAAACAAACATTCAGAATCAACTTAATTCTCAGCACCACCTCGCTATTGTTAAACATAACGGACTACGTTCTAAATTTAATTATAAATTGTGTGCGATTTTGTGGCGCTCTGGAACTTGCTTTGCGAGGACACATTGAAAGAGATGAATCCGACAGTAAAAGAGTGTTTCGTGAATTAATTCATTTCAGTTCGGAGTTGCACAAAGAGTTGAAAAGTCATTTGCAAGGATCCACACCATTTAAAGGCACCAGTAAAACCATTCATAATGAATTGCTTGAGTGCTTGTTGAGTATATATCATGACGAAATTCGGAAATATATCGAAAATGTTGAATATGTAGCCATCATAGCCCATGAAATCACAGATGTGTCATGCCAGTTTCAAGTAGTTATAGTGTTGCGCTATATTGTTGGTGGAAAACCTGTTGAAAGATTTTGGAAATTCGCGAACCCAGATGGGCATCATGCTAGTGCTATTACAGATTGTATTTTACAAGAACTTGACACACTGATTGGAAAATCACCACAAAAATTCATTGTTCAAATTTACGATGGTGCCTCCGTAATGAAAGGACATTTAAACGGAGTGCAGAAAATGATTAAAGACATAATTCTTATTCAAATTTTATTCATTGCTATGCACTCCAGGTAAATCTTTTAATGTGAAAAGCGGCATCCATCAATCGGGAAGTGCGCATTTTTTTCGTAAATCTTTCCGGAATTTGTTCTTTCTTTTGAAGTTTGTCTCAAAGAACAAATGTTTTAGATGAGATTTTGCAGAAAAGATTACAACATGTATCTCAAACCAGGTAGAATTTTCATTCTCGAGGAGTCAACTGTATTTACGTATATAGAAATAATTTAATAGATGTAATGGAAACCATTGAAAACAGCGAAGAAATACGTTTGCTATCTACTCTTCAACAAGTATGGGCATATAAAACTCTGTTAAATGAAAAGAACTTTGTTTTTTGGCTAACGCAATTTCACAAGATAATGCCACATGTCGAAATAGTTTTTAAACAACTACAAAAGAAAGACACTGACCCTTTAAAGTTAAAGTAATTATGGAGACGTCTGAAACTTCCATTCAAAGAATCAGAGATCAGGCCGGTGATATTGATGAAATTGAAGGGTGTGAAAAAATTCATGTGAAAAGACGGCGATGTGATGATTCTGAGAACCGAAAGAGACAAACTTTAGAAGTTTGCGATGTCATTGTTTCTGAAATAAAAACTAGATTTCAGCTTACGCGACATCACGCAGCATCAAATTTATTTGATGTTGAAAAATTTAAAAGTTATCAAACAAAATTTCCTGCCGAATACCTCAATGATATGGTAAAGGATTACCCGTTTTTGGAAGAGAAAATATTGCAGGGCGAACTTGAAGTGTGTTGTTTGAGACCAGAATTAAGAGCTATTTCTGGCGCCGTTCCATTTTTATCATTCATTATTGAAAATAACCTGAGCGCTAAATCTCAAGAAACATCAAAATTATTAAAACTGTTGATAACAATGTCAATATCAACATCAGAAGCTGAAAGATGTTTCTCTATGATGAAAAGGGTATAAACCTTTCTCAGAAACACGATGAAAGAGGACCGAATTACCGCTTTAGGCGTGCTTTCTTGTGAAAAATCATTCGTCAGTAACATAGACAAATTCAACAAAAAAGTTATTGATTTATTTGCCACCAAAAAGAACAGAAATATGGACTATCGCTCGTTTTAGTGCCTTAATTAACTGAGATAGTGACTCTTAATATTATTTTCTGTGACTTAATGTGTAAATAAATCTTCAGCCATATTATTGAATATGATGTTTCTTCACAAACTACTGCTGAATGTTCACCCCTCCTGTATGGTGAGTCAATGAAGATTAAACAAAATTCTATTCTTTTTTATTGCGTGTCCTTACTATATTGTCTTGAATTTTTTTAAAGAAAACTCCTCTGGAGATTCTTTGCTGAATATTGCTTTGAGCAATGCAGGAATTCAACTACTTGCCCTAGAAGCTTTGTTAATGCAAGGAGGCAATATTTTTCTATTTTTAGTTCCTTCCAAGGAGTATTAGACAAGTTTATGAATATATGTGACAAAAAACGACTCTCAAACTAAATGTGTTCCACTGTCGTAAAGGGTGTGCCATTGCCGTCGTGGTTATTGAAGGCAATAGCTGTGTCCTGTAGGCAATGCAGGATAAAGAAAGTATAGAGCCCCAGGCACTCAAAGTTCTTGGAGACCTCTGTTTTTTCTTTTCTTTTTTTAATCTATGTTTTGTAAGAACAAAGATAAGATTTCGTAGAAGATTAATTGACTAGATCACATTTTTCATACAATTATTTAAACGAATTTTACATTTTATGATATTTTGAAAACTGCTTTTATTTATCTTGCACTACAATGAAACCAAAAAAATAATCTGCATGCTTTTTATAATATTTTGATAGTTTTATTTGGGATTATTCTATTCATTTTTTTATTATTTTTATTCAATTAAATATATTAACTCTCATAGTGAGCCTTAAAAATCTGGAGCGCTAGTCTACTGCCTAGTCGTACCTAATGGGTAATCCAGCACTGCCTTCAACTACTCGATTTTTGGCTAATCATTTATTGTTTACCTTTTGATCATTGACCATTCATTTCTTCAATTACAAAATTATTTCTTCAATCCGGCAGCACGTGCTGGTAAACAGACATTCAAACGTAGTAAATGTTTAAGTTGCCTAAATTCTTAGTCAACACTGAACTGTTCTTTCTTCCACCTTTCACTTAAGGAAAAAAAAAATGTTATTCGTCGAAAAATTTCAATGTTGTCACTACCTAAGCGAATCCCTTCGGCCACCACTGCTCCATTATAACTATGATCAACTTCGGCGCGTTACCAGATTTAAGAGAATTTGTCGGATATTCGTTATGGCCAAGATCAATAATATTCTGCATTGAAATAATCGTTCAAGCCATTCAAACAATGAAAAAATCTTTTATCTTTTAAGTAAATATGACATTTCGGTAGCGGGAAAAGTAGAAACGTGGTTAAAACCTTCTTCCAGCTATTCAAAACTAGGATATAATATAATCCGTACGTTCCGGGAAGATGGGTATGGAGGAATAGTAATGCCGGTGAAAGAAGGCCCTCAGTTTGGAAAGATAAAAGGTCATTAGAGGCGGGATGGGACTGGGGACAAGGAACGGGAAGGAATTCCGTCATGGCCTTTTCGAAGGAAGCATCGCGGCATTCTCCTGGAGTGATTTGGGGAAACCATGGAAACCCCAAATCTTTATGCCCTGACGGGGATTCGATCCCGCGTCCTCCCGAATGCGAGGCCAGAACGTTAACCGTTCACCCACCACTCTCGGTGATAAAATTAAGTTTACGCGATTCTCCTATCCAGGTCTGTGTGACCAGCAGTAATTTTGGACTTGGTAAATCGTCTGTATTGACATTCTACAGACAGTCACATTCTCGACTCATAAAACGAGAGATCAGATCAATTCTCCTTCAACTTCCACCTCCAATATTGATAAATATAGGCATAAACGCCCACCACAGTTTTGGAGATGCGAATATAATTGCCGTCAGGGAAATGAAGTAACGGAATTAATAGATGAACTGAGCTTAGTCATAGTAATCAACGGATTTGGAACAGGAGAACATCGACCTACAGAAAGAAAATTTACTGCTGCTTCTACCCCCATCTGTCAGGAGTGTGCATTCTGGTTCGAATGGAAGACACTACTTGAAACATCAGACTCCGACCATCATCCCCTGCCTTAGCCACTTCAAACAAGAGTCAACTCCGTTCTAATACCGGTCAGCTGGATCAGACTGCTCGCACAATATTTACATAATAATATGAATTGTTATTTAAAATATTTTACTGTTTGTGTAAAATGTGCAAGTGGCGGCAAACAGAATTGCTGAGGCCAAGAACGGCCAGAAACCTTAACGGGATTATAGACAGCCGGAATTTACCTGTAGCCAAAGTGGACAGGGCCTTTTATTGCCGAACAATAGAGAGTGGATCGGGGTACGTCCTCTTCTCTCCACAACAAGTAAACCTCCGAAGTATTCCCGAAGGACTAATAAGTCAGAGCTTAGGATTTGGCTAGCGTCCATCGAGTGATTGCCACGCTCATGGACGGAAAGTTTACGAGTATGAAGTCAACCCCCAAAAAGGAAGATCTTTTCCGATTCGAGACAGCTCTTACGAATCTGTGTCTGTATCACGTAGTGAGAACTCCCCCAGTACAATCCAATGAACGATGCTTTTGGAAACTTGTAACTAGCTGTTCTGTGAATTCTGCGAATAATGTGCTACTAGACGACGGATTGGCGATCAAGAAAACTGTAGGGGACACCGAACTGTAATCAAAACGAACGACAGCTTCTAAATGTCTTGCAAACGTGATTTCCCGGATGGTGGTCACGCTCTTACCATCGTAGTGCAGGGGTGTTGGTGACTTAACCACCACCGAACTTGCAACAGTAATGTAATACTGGCAAGCCAGTATTGCGTTACTGTTTCTTAGGATTACATTAATATCAGATTTTGCAAAATAATAGTGATAGAATTTTTCAGCGGCGACCAAATTTATTGTCAAAGTGTGTACATCACGCCGACGCTGTCCGCGTGCGTCTGCACGGAACTTTTTCGTCACTACAAACGGTTAAACTATTATGCCAACTGAAAGAACTCAGTATGCGCGTTTCTTAGTTTCCTCGACCATGTAACGACTCAATGTGGAGAAATATGCTCGATTAAGGCAATCACACTCCGACGAACATGTTAAGCTTTGCCAATAGCCGTGAGCAAACTGGTATGATGTGCAAAGACTTTTTCTAACCTTTCCATTTATCTATAACTTGTATTTTTGTTTAAGTCAGTGACTTAACGGCGCCCTTATTTGATTAAAACAAAGACATTTGTTTATGTAAAGTTTAATTTATACTGTGAAGAATTTGTAAAGCATTGAATTTTCATGTTAGCTTTCACTGTTGGTAATAGCTTTGTTTCATGATACTATGCTAGGATTTCATGTGAACTTTTTCATATTAGTTTGTTTATTCTCAACGTTCGATGGCCTAAAATGTGACTCACTGTTGCTTTAGCCAAATCTTTGATTATTTATGTATTCACATAATCATACATACATCGATGTCCATATGTCTCACAAGTTAATTGAATAAATTGTCAGTTTATGACATTATTAGTGGTAAATGATTGAATATCATTTCACACCCACTTCCTTTTATATAATCAAGTTATCAAAACATGTAAATGATTAGGTTAATGATTATTATTAATAACCAAGCACATCTAAACAATAAATAATAACAAATGATACCTCTAAATACCCCAGAAAAACCCAGGTGTATATATATATATATATCGGACGTCGTTGTGTGCACACCTGACCCTGCCTAGTGTCTCACCTCAACATTGAAATATTGCATAACTTGTGTTCGGTTTTTCTGAGTTCGCCGATCCCAGCCACCGTTACCTGTGGTAAATGTTGGGTCTTTTTTTTTTATCTTTGCCGGTGTGGAACGTGTGTTCTTTTCAGCCAAATGGGTTACATTTTATTTCCTTTATTTGAAACATTTCCTTACTACTAAGTTAAAACTAAAAACTTAAATTCTTAATTTCGGGTTGCAAAATTTTTAATGTTTGAAGGGGACCTTTGGATTTTACGTCCTTGATCGTTTCATTTGATCAGGGTAGAAATAAGTTGCGTTAGCAGCTGGTCTTGGTTTCTGACCCTTTCGTCTGGGAGTGGTTGGCTAGAGCACCTCGCACAGCCATTGTCTTGAACGTGGTGTTGGCGTTGGATATCTTGGCGGCTCTTAGTCGATGTTGCTTGTTTTTGACTTTCCATATCTGTCGGCCAGCGGCGTCTCTGTGCTTCGTGAGGGGCAGGCTGTCTGGGGACCGTGTGGCTCTGCTGGTAAAGTGCACTAACTTTCGGTACTTGGGCAGTCTTGGCGCTAGGGTGAGGCAGGTTCTTGGCAGTTTCTTTCCACAGATTACGCCTTACAGGACAGCCTTCGTATGACCCTGCGTGCGTACCGTGGCAGGTTGCACATGTTGGTTCTGCGTCTCACGGTCGGCTGCATTCCTTGACGTTGTGCTTCTCTCCGCAGCGGACACAGCGTTCCTGAGCATGGCAGTCTTTGCCAAGGCGAAGAAACTTCTGGCACCTGTAGCACTGCTGTATGCCTATGTTTTTATTTCTTCTTTTCTTGTGCTGGCTTGTAGTCTCGGCAGTTTTCGAGGCTGTCGATATTAACGTGTTAGGTCGCTGGAGCGCCTGTGGCCGTGGTGCCTATGGCTGTTTTTCTTGGTACAGGATCCCCGCGTCCTGCAGCACTTTGATGGCAGCTTCCATGTCACCCCTTCGGATATACAGGGCGCCCCACTTGCACTTATCCTGGTTGGCAGATGTTTCCTGTGCAATGGTTGCTTCCGAGCTGGTAGACAGCAGCAGCTCGTCACATGGCGAAGCGTTTTCATATATTCTTGGTGAGGTTGTAGTGCTTAGTGATGGTTTCTTCTGGCCGGCGGAAGGTGATTTTTCCGGTGTTGATGGATGGAGGAAATGGTGAGGTTGGAGTTGGTAAGGCTGACGTTTGTAGATAGGGGAGCCTGTATTTTAGATCCTCCAAGTACTCTTCTTCCTTGAAGTCGGGAGAAAAATCGCATGGCAGAGGAACCAACTTCGCCCAGGCTCGTCCGTCTTCTCCTTCCCTGACCTTTTCCCATACTGGGCGGGCTAGGTACGCTTGGGTGGGGTCACTAAGCACTAAGTAGAATTCGTCGATGACACCAAAGGGAAGCATCCATCTGTAGGTCTTCTTGTACACCTCCACTCGCAGCTCCATCATCAGCTCCTTGTCCTCGATCCGACTCATCCAGCTATCTGGCAAGTAGTGATCGAATCGTACTTCGTACTCCATTTTACCATAAGAGCACCAAAAGCATATAGGCCAATACTCTCTGTCCGGTTCGTTAGTGGAGTACGACTCAAAGGAAGAGCTCTTGAAGCTGCAGTTTCTTGGTGAAGATGTCGATCAGCCGGTGCAGCTGGTTATGCTTTTGGTCTTGGCTTCACGCACAGGGGTGCTGCGTGCTCCCGGGGGCTCAGGAAGCGCTGGCAGTGCGCAATGACAGCGCTCCTCAGCATAGGTGTCTGCCCTTGGTGCTCTCCTCCAGCTGAAGAAATGACCAGCCTCGTCAGTGCGCTTCCCCTCCCTGGCATAGACTTGACAGGAGCATTGCCAATGTATCCGCCTAGGGATACATTCTGTCCCTTCAAAGTGCCTTCATAGCGGCTAGAAGAAGTGATGGGTGAAATGCTCCAGCAACCTTTACTTGGTGCGCCCTGGTGGCAGCCCTCCTTCGATGAGTGGTCGAGGACAGTCGCGCCGCCGCCACTGTGCAGTGCCGACTGATCTCCAGCGGCCAGCGCGTCGAGTATATCTCGTTCCGGTGATGCTGCATCCTGGCGGCTCGAAGGCGTACGTTCGGGCGATGCTGGGAGCCGCTTCCGCCCCATCTCTCGGAGGTCGGCGGTATCACCTGTCTCTGGGGTCTGTGGTTGTGTCTTATTTCCCTACCCTTCCTTTTACACACACACACACACACACACATATTTCTTGGCAACTGTGGAACAAAGGGCCTCTACAACAATTCCGGAATTTCAGCTAAAACATTCTGAAACTCACTAAACTGTAGCATACCTCCAAAAGTGGTATGTAGACAGATTAAATCGATTCAACCGGGCCCCTCCTATCGCGTGTTGAAGGATCCCAGAGTTCTTAGCGAATTGAAGACGGCCATGCTAGTGGCGAGTGATCGCGGGAACTTCGAAACCCTCGTACAGTCATATAACAAATCACTGCAAAATTTGAAACTTTTATGCTGTTATGGGTCTTTACTTGCTCAACGAAGATAAAATGGCAAATCACAGGCTAATTACTGAAATTCAACTGACTATATTACCTTATTGGACTTGTTTTCTTCAGTCCCAGCAGTGGCAAGATTTTTGTCCTTCTTCAAGCAGGTTAATGTAACTGATCCAGAAAGATGTAAATATTATAATAATAGTAACCCATTTATAAAAGTTATGAAGTAAAACCAATGAAGTAGAGGTACACACATTTAAGAGGTTCAAACTAAGTTTACTTCTGAAGCTGAGACACCATTTTCTGTTCAGTTCATAGACAGAATCTGATATTAATCACACTGAAATGAAGAATATGATGAAACAAATCTTTCAGTATAAATACAACAAAAGGAAAGGTGAATATTTTTGTTCATTGTTTAAGATCTTTCCCTTCTAAAGACTTTTGTAGCACGGTTGGTGCAGTTATATGCAGCGCAAGACTTAACCATGGTAGCAAACACTTCTAATAAAAAAAAATACGAGAACTCGATCACTTCGGCACGTCTCAACTGTACAGAACCACACACTCAAACCAACAGTTTGCCATCAGTATGGCGGCGCGCGCATCGTTCAATTTGCGAAGGAACACTAGCGCTGTTGCTCCTTCTAGTGTATAATATTCAAACTTCTTTGGATTCAACACAAGACAAATTTCCATTACGGCTAGTTGCCATCGCCCTCTGCCACGAATCTGCTCAGGTAAACGATTCCGGACTGCTGTAGTGAAGATGCAGCAACTACACGAAATGTAAATAAGGGAAAGTCTCTACTAAAACCGTTTTGCATAGACGAGATAAACAGCTCATTCATTAAACAGACAATTCCTCCCCGGTCCCAGATGAAATTAATTATGATTTGTTGCGAAAACTACCAAGAAACGAAATAATTATTTACCTGCAACTATTGAATGCTTAAAATCCAAGAACCTTCCCTTAAAACAATAAGGGTAGTGCCAATCCCAAAACCAAACATCGATCCTACATACAGCTCTTCATTTCGCCCATTATATTTATTACCTCGTTCTCTGAAAACCCTGGAACGAACGATCAAGAATTGAGTGGTACATTGAACACAAACGCCTATTACGATATTCTCTGTTTGTATCCCGAAGTGGTAAGGTTACAAACAAAATATTAACAGATCTAGTCACGGATATTTATCTATGCCACTGCAATAACCATACATAATCGCATTATTCATTGATGTGACCAAGGCGTATGACAACGTTATTCCTCCTTTTTTTGCTTGTAAATTAAGGAGAATGGCGTTCCTGGACAGGTTAATTGGTAACGTGATTGCTTTTCTAGGGAATGAAATATCGCTCTTACTGGATGGGAACAAAATTTTTGGTTCAAGAATGACGAACACAGGATTACCACTAGGCTCAGTTTTGTCACCATTACTTTTTAATATCTACTTCAGTGACCCAGATGAGAATTCAATGCCGACCTTTCATATGCGGATGGCATATGCATTTATGCGAGCTATTTATCATTGCAGGCTTGCAAAAACGACCTAAGTGCAATTATAAACAGAGGAACGACGTGGATGATGTGCAATGGCCTCTACCTGTCTCCTTAAATGTCGATTGTCACCATATTTACACGTCAAAGACTTTCCTAATTGACAATTATAAAAATGGAATCTTTTACCATCCCAGTGAGGAAAACCGATTCATACCTCCGATTAGTGATCAACTCCAACATTAAATGGTCAGGGCACACCCAGTACATACCCATAAAGAGCGAAACGGCGATTGACATTATTCGAGCAGTGACAGGGATATCTTATGGCACAGATGTTAAATTCACACAAATGCACTAATCCACCCGTATTTTGACTATGGTAATATATGGTTCGGATTTGCTTCTAAAAAATTACTCACTTAAACTGATAGATGGAGTGTTTGGGTTTTGTACCGGAATCATGACATCCACCCATACAAATTCCCTGCTGATGAAATCCTTAGAACCTCCTCTCCATATCCGTTGGTCATTTCTCCTGCATAAGTTTATCTTAAAACTACTCGAAATAAAGAATGACAAGCTCATTGGTAAAATATCTCCAAAGCTGTACAGTAAACGGTATGAAAGTACTGGAGAAAGAGGACGGCTCCTACCCTCATTATTGCCTTAACGGAGGTAAAAGAAAACAGTAACATAATTTATAGGACACGTCTCCTCCAGTTAAACTCCGATTAAATCAGGAACGCAAAGCTGAAACTGGATATCATTCTGTACATAAAATTTATCGAGGAACGTATTGGTAATGAGGCAATTTTAAGAGACTCCACTGTAAGTGCTTATACACCGATGGTTCCTTGTTAGCGGGTTGTGCCTTCGTGGACATTGCGAATAAAATAGGGGCTTATACCACATGCCGCAAGAGGTGTCAGTTTACACGGCAGAACTTGAATCTATCAAGAAAGCGTTATGTAGTGATCCGGCTGCCACTATGGAGTGACCCTAGTGGTTAGACAAGGACATATTGACATGTGAGACTCATGGATACGTGTCGATCATGGAAGCCCACAATTTTTCAGATACTGTTTGATACTCATGATAAGAAAATTACGGCAAAATCAGGACTAATATTAGCTGAATATTTACATATTTACTAATAGAGGCCGACTGAAGTCACGTACACCAATAAATTTTTATGTATCTACACATACATGGAAATATCCGGATATTTGCTCAGGTGTGCTGGCGTTATATTTGAGTTATAACAGATTAAAACTGGTGAAGTGGCACCTCGCTAACCACCACTAATATCATGGGAATGACTGCTGGACGTCGAACACCTTGCTGCTGGCCATGGTTCCGTTTCGAGGAGGAGCCCGGTGGTCTGTTAACTCCCAGCTGTTTCAGTGCTGATTTACTCCATCCAGGCAAGCAGATTTGGGTTTCCCATGGTTTCCCCAGATCACTCCAGGCTAATGCCGGGATGCTTCCTTCAAAAGGCCATGGCCGAATTCCTTCCCGTTCCTTGCCCCCAGTCGTTTCTAGCTTTTAATGACCTCGACGAGGCGTAAAGCCGTAAGGAAAAAAAGATTGATTTCTCAGAACTATTCTAGCCTGAATGAGACTGACGATGAGACCCCGAGTTAGATGCGGTGAGGATAACCCCCGCTCTCCTCCAGCTATGTAGAGAGCTTGCGTTTCTCTTTCTTGAGCTTGACAACTGCCGAATTGCTGATTCGTGTTCTATATTGCCGGTCATTTTTCTTTTACTGTTGCTTAACATTACTCGCTTGCCTGTCCTCGAACCAAAAACAAAGAAATACGTTCACTACACTTAGAATTCGGCTTACAATTCCAGAGGATCAGGTTGGTTATTATATTGGATTCCCCATCCGCACTAATGAGATTATCCAGTTTTGCAACGTACACTGGTAGAAATTGGCTGGCATACGAGATCCTTCAGTTGGTAGCAAGACACACATTCATCTGGGCAAAAAGACATGCGGGAATAGAAGGCAACGAACTAACAGATCACTTGGTCTAGGCAGCGTTAGTTATTAGCAGGAAAATTAAACGCTTCTCTTTTACTGATCTGATTCCCCTACTTCGTAACAGAGCTAAGATTGAGTGAACCATGGAGTGGAGATCAAAAGATTTACACAAAGGTAAGCATTTTAGACAAGTACACTCAACCATTCCACAGTTGCACTTGCACTTAAATGCCTTGATTTGAAGAAGAAAGTCAAATTTTATTTACAGACTGAAGTTTAACCAAGGTCACTTTCCGAGTAACCTTATTAAGATTAATATGATGAATTTCCTTACACATGAGTGCGACAGTAGGAGTGTTCGGGATGTAGATCATATACTCTTCTGTCACTGGGACACATCATTGCAATTGATAGCTGAGCTGATCAGATATTGTATGGAACTACCCACCAAGAATAATAGCTTCATAAGAATAAAATAGATTCACTGTTGAACTAAAACATTATCACCACTGCCCATCGCGAGTATGTATGCCGTCTGGTGAGTAAGTAAAACTATAAGCGGAGCAGTGGCGCAAGAGGAGTCATTCTAGCGATAATACCCGTGGCAAATGAGTAAATAGTAGGTAAAAATGGGTAACAATGGGTAATAATGGATAATAAGTGACTTTGAAAAACGGAATATTGTTAAGGCCTGACGCCTGGAAACGAGAATCTCGGAAATGGTGAGGCTGGTGGCTTTTTACGTGCTACTGTAGAGAACATTCACGAAAAGTGGTTGAAGGATGGTAAAACCAAGAGTAGGTAGGTGGTGGAAGTCCGCGCCTCATCACAAAACATGGAGGTCGGAGGCTTGTCCGTTCTGCAATACGGGATGGGCTGCTAGAAGCAAGCACCGAGCCACTTTGCAGGCCGCGGGGGGCAGTATTTTGTTGTGGGGTACTTTCACCTGGGCTTCCCTAGGACCTGTGGCCGTGATCGAAGACACCATGGCATCGATGATCAACTAGATCCCTTCATACTTCATGCCTTCAACTACAGCGATGGCATCTTTCAGCTGGTTAACTGTCCGCGTCATGAGGCCAAAATCGTGCTACATTGGTTCTAGGAGCATGTTAGAGAACTCTTGGTGATGTCTTGGACACCAAATTCGCCTCAACCCTTATAGATCACATCTGCGACGCTATCGGGCGCCAAATCCATGCCCACAAACCACCAGCCCTTAATTTAAGGGAATTGCGTGATCTTTGTGTAGATATCTGGTGCCAGATACCTCCGAAAACCAACCAAGGACCGAGTGTGGTGGGTGAGAGGTTAACGCTCTGGCCTCGCATTTAAGGAGGACGCCGGCTCGAATCACCGTCCAGGCATCCAGATTTGGATTTTCCATGGTTTCCCCAAATCAATCCAGGCGAATGCTGGGATTCTTCCTTCAAAAAGGCCATGGCCGAATTCCTTTCCATTCCTTGTTCCCACCATTCCCATCCCGCCTCTAATGACCTCGACGTCGACGAGGCGTAAAGCCATAAGTAAAAAAAAAAAAAAAAACCTACCAAGGACTTGTCGAATCCTTTAGACACCAAACCGCTTCAGTATTCCGTTCCAAAGATTGACCAACAAGCTATTAAGCAGGTGGACATATATTTTAGTTCATCAGTGTCGCAATGACAAATGACATCAGAGGGGTCCTCTACAATCTACATTACGTTATGTGTCTCAGACTTAAGTAACGGCATGTATAAAGTCTGGTAAGTTAAGTGTACGCTCAGTAGTCAAACATATAGCTCGCCCAGTACGATCCACCTACGTAAAACTGATGGTCCTCTCAGCAGACTTAATTAGGAAAACAACGTTAATCTTTTTTTTAATTTACCATGTATGCTATGACTGTACATCTACTGGTGTACTTATTATTTTGTTATGCAACTGTTTATCTGTAAATTGACAACTTTACACATCCCACAGAGCCAGTCTCTTATATTGGGATCAATGGAAAATGAATGTATTGTATTGTATTGTATTAGTTGAACTCTCAGCTCTTTCCATAAATATCAATTTGAAACTTTCATTTGAATGTATATGTAATACTTTAAAACTCGTTATTAATTCAAGTTCATTATATATAAAAATGAAAATGAAATTTATTGGCTTTATGTTTTTTTCCGGAATGCCATTAAAATGTAAAAAGAAAGTCTTTGGACAGAACTCACGTCAGTGGGCAGAGACAATATTAGTGGGCGTAACCGAGCCATGGACCGAGCTACCGATGCTACCAAACGCCGGAGGTGATCCATGAATCACGTTCATTTGAGTGTGTGCAGGTGTGGGGAGTCATCGTATCCAGTACACAGCTTTGGTAATTGATTTTGTTTACTTTATAGTTTATGAGTCGTCTTTGAAAATGTTTCTGTAAGCGGTATTTATTTTGAAAGTTCTTGTTGCTTTTCAGAATTTCTGTGAAACGAAAATGACGTCCCAGCAGTACTATCGCACAGCTGTAAGTATAAATATTTGGATCAAAGTTTATTAAAAACTGTCAGCTGACATTTTGATTAGTGTCAGGAGCTGTGTTTACCTTTTGTATTCAGTTCGCATTAATGGCCTATTTGAAAATAATGGAGAAATTGAACTATTCTTTACGGTTTGCAAAATGTTATTCATAGTTCATGGCTGAATTTATTTGTGTTGACGCCTGTACGTTATGTATGTCTACAATTTCCGGACACGTAAAATGTTGCCTGTAGCTTGTTACAATTGGAAAGGACTCTTGTATTATTTTGGAATAAATGATTTGGTTATTTCATTCTGCATATAAAACTAGACTTTCTTAATCATTGTTAAAATGAAACAGACCTGACACCATCTGGTTCCAGTAATAATGGCATTTAATAATCTCAAAATGCAATTTTAGTTAATTGTGTATTGTTATTATTATTACTATTAATTGTGACGGAACTGATGTCCCAGTGGCAACTTTCCTACAAAACACAATTTGTTCATCTAGTTACCTATGTATAAGGGAAATAATGGTTAACAAAATGTGGGTCAGGATCTTGCTAGGGTATTGTGGGATTCTATGGGCCTACATTATGGGTACGAAATACTGGAGTTGGAGGGGACGCAAAGGAGGGCAGCTAGATTTGTCTGTAGCTCAGTGGTTAAGGAGGTTTCTCCGAAAATTCAGCATCCTGTGTGCGAATCACATAGGGGTCAAGAATTTTTTAGTGTTCTGCTTATATGAGCTACATTAGATCGTTCAGTGGTTCGGATTCCATGTCAAACTGTAGTTTGAGCCAAGATGGAGGCAGAATTCGCAGCAAATCAAAACTTTCACCAGGTCACAAGACCACAAAAATTGGCTTTACCTATTTACCTTAAAATACCACTGTGACTATATTGTTAATTACCTTCCTAGATCATTTTATTCCCTCACACCCATACATACAAATGAAAACTTTCCTACTCTTTAATGCCTGAAATCGACTGATAATTTGTCATGGCCCTTTTTTTCCCTCCACATGCTGTTTCTAAATCTTTCACGAATATTTATTTAGGCCTCGTTGCCAGCAGGATGCCTTGTACATGACTACATGACTTCACCCTTTTTCTCTGCAGTGACTCGTTGCTAGATTCTTTATCATTTCAGTTAGAGTGCCCCCTTTGCTAATTTCCACAAAGCTAGGTGCCCCCCTTTGCATCCCATTCCACTCCAGTATTTCATACCTGTAATGTTGGTCCCAAATCATCCCACAATACTCTAGCAAGGACCTCACAAAAGTTTCGTAATCGTCTTTGTTTCCCTTATACATCCTCTCATCATGCTTTCTAATAGATACAACACTGTGAACTGTTTCTCTATAATCTCCCCACTGTGTGCTGCCCACTTTAGCATGATGTCTAGTGATATTTCCAAATAGTTATGTTTTACTCCTTCAACAAGCAATTCCCCTCCCACTGAATAATCATATGAAAAACCTTTATTTTCTTATGTGTATACTAATAATCTGGCTCTTCTTGGCATTTATCTTTATTCATTGCTTATTTGCCCAAGCATGTATACTGTGCAGGTCCCTTTGCATTTTATTACAATCATCTCTCAATGTAATCCTACTGTCATTCGTAACAGTCTAGCCTTTAACTGTGCATCCAAAGACTCATTAATTAGAATAATGAAGAGTAATGGTCTCAGTATACTACCCTGTGGCACACCTGTTCTCACATCAATCTCCCTTCATAGTGCTGTGCCCACTTTAACTCTTTACTTCTTATCTTCCTTGTTCAGCCATTCAGATTTGGGTTTTCCATGGTTTCCCCAGATCACTCCAGGCAAATGCCAGGAGCGTTCCTTAAAGGCCATAGCCAAATTCCTTCTCATTCCTTGTATCCATTCCTTACCTACCTCTGTGTCGAAGAGGCCTAAAGCCATTAGCAAAAAGAAAACAACGGGTCCCTACCTATTAATAATTCCTCCATGCAATAACATGCATCTTGGTTTTCCCAATAATCTTAAGCAAATCCACAACTATTCTTTCTCTGTAAATTGCCTTAAAAAGATTCAATTCTGCACCATCTACTTGGCCTCCCTTGTCCATTTCATTTGAAAGTCTTCTATCTAAATTTCTGAGATTTACATGAATAATCTGTTCTAAATCCATGCTGTTCACTTATAAACCATATCCTTGCCTTGCAGATTTTCCTAATGCAGCTGGCTATAAAACATTCCTTCAACTTGCCCACCACTGAAGTCGAATTAAGATGTTTGTAGTACTGAGCCCTATTTGTCTTCTTGCCCTTATGAATTGGTACTACCAATATATTTTCAGTTCTCTGGAATACAACTTTAAACCAAATCAAATAATAGTTAAAGGTATGGTACAATGTATGGGCGTATCCAGCGAGGGGCAGAGGGGGGCTGCTGCCCCCCCCCCCTAGAAGAAAAATTAAGTTGCCTTCAGTACGCTTCGACGAGTGAAGAACTAGTTCAGGAGCTCTTTGGGAGAGAAAGATTGACTGGATTATGTCTGATGAGTGTGCATCGAAATTTTGTGAAAGAACACCATGAGATATTGACAAACAAAATTATTGAAATTGAAAATCCGAGACAATTAATGTTTACATAAAAAACTAACTGACTTACGATCTTAATTAACTACATAGTAGGTCCTTAGATTAAGTAGTTGGGTTACTATATTAATCAATGATAAAAATAGTTTCCTGAATAGGTTTGAGTTTGATTTTGTAATGTAATGTTTCAGTCCCCCACCCTACTTCCTCGAAACCAAAATGAATGGCCCCCCCCCCTAGTTCTGATCCTGGATACGCCCTTGGTACAATGCCCATGCCACCCACCTTAAACACATCTGTGATTATATCTAACAGAGCCAGGAATTTTTAAGAGTTGTTTAATCATAAGAGCTATGCCAGGACATTCCGTCGCACAAATGCCACTTTAAACTGTAGGTCCCAGTGGAAGGCAACTTGTCATTGAGGATCCAACAAAAAACCTTTGAGTTTTGGATTTAGTTTCATTAAAAAAATGAGGCTACCTAGCTCTCTTACTATCCTGGGGCTCTAATTCTGAATTCTAGGCATGCTCATTTCCACTATCATGAAAATGATTCCCTTAGTTAATTCTCAATCTGTCCCATTGTAACAAACCATATTAGACTCTCCAAACCATTTGCTCAATATCTCGGCCACTTTCATATTCTCTGTAACTTCTCCATCTTTATCCATAATTGTCTGAATAACATCCTTTACTGTTATATTTCTAACATAGTTACAGAAATTTCTACTTGCATCATCCCTGCCCAGTCATATCTTTCATGAGTTTGTCCGTAGCTTCCCTCTTTTCTGGTATTGTTTCACACGTTCTCTTATAGTGGTACTTCTTTAATCTATTATGTTCTCTTATCAACCTCTTCAGCTTCCTATCAATCCTATTGTAGTATGCAAATTATGAGTTCCTCCTAATTTTTTGTTTTGGGACAAATGTTTCTTCCACGGCTCTTGCTATTACTTTGAATTGCTCTCGCCTGCTTTCTACTGTAGGAGTGCCTTTCTTCCACATGTTGTAACCAAGGGGGGGCGGGGGAAGGTTATAGGTATAATTGTAATAAGGGTTTCAGAACCAAGGTATTTTATGGAGATGTTTAGAGTTCTTGAACCCCCTAATGCCCATCTAAACTGCATCATGATCACTTATTTCCTCTGTAATGTGAGGTTCCACATGATTTTAATCAGACTTTATTAAGAAAACATTCGGCCTAGTGTGTTAATTTGCATTTTGTTCTACCAGTTCAAAAATGGTGGTGGTTTACACATGTGTAGTGAATCAATTGGTCATTAACTCGTATTTGCTATAGGTCCTAAAGAACTGTAACTGGTCCAGAAAACAGCATATTTTGTAACAGGATGATAGTTTGTATTACACATTTGATGAATTGTTTCGGATAAGTAAGTTTAAAAAAAAATGAATTTTGAGAAAAATTACTAGAAGTAAGGCAGGCAGTGACAAATAATTTCAAATTTGCAAAATTGTGTTTAACATGCAAGGGAGGTGACAGCAGGGCAGACAAAATGAGAAGAGTAAGATGTGATGTATGCAAATGCTTTAAGGGAATTGAACAGAAGGGTAGGACATATAAATGGATGCAGACTACATTCATTAGACTTCACTGTGATAATCGTGAGGTATTAACTGGTGCAAGGTGCAAAACTGTTTGTCGTATGTGAGCATATTTAGTATATATATATTAGCTGCAAACTTAACAAGTCTCTTTGCTAATGCCAAGGCGTGAGAAATTGTACTGGTTTAATAGTCTTTAGCTATAGAAATTTATATGTTAAAATGGGTGCTGTACTGAATAATTGGAATGATATATAGTAGAAGAAAGAGGTTAAGATACAACCAACAAATTTTCTAGTCTTCAAAGATTTAACAATAACCTGTTTAGAGGCATCCGGGATACTACTTGATAAGCCAAAGAACTTCAAATGATACTGAAGACAACATTTTTGTGGAAACGGGAGCTTGGGAATATAGAAAGTTAGGAAACTGTTGCCCAGCAGGTGCTATGTCATGCTTCTTTTGACACTATTTTGCTCACACCTATTTAGTGTTAGTTAATCTTCCAAGTTTTCAAAGTGGATTTAGGAATACTTTATTCCACTGTTAAGTCTAGTCCTTAGTGGAGGCACCAGTAAAAGATTTTTTAACCCCATACAGAATGCAGTATAGAATTGGACCCACCAGTTTCATTGTGAACCTTAAACTTACACTACAAAAGCAGCAGCACTCACCTAGCATGGTGGTGTAACGGTTAGCGTTCTGGCCTCACATTCAGGAGGACAGCGGTTCGAATCCCCATCCGGGCATCCAGATTTAGGTTTTCCATGGTTTCCCCAAATCACTCCAGGTGAATGCTGGGATGCTTCCTTCAAAAGGCCATGGCCAAATTCCTTCCGATTCCTTGCCCCCCATCCTTTCACGTCTCTAAATACCTTGCTGTTAAGAGACATTAAACAGTTGAAAAAAAAATGGCGTCACTCTTTTCTGCAGGAAGGATATAACCCCTAATTCAGGGGGGGCTCAAGCCTCCCCCCCCCCCAAAGTATCTGGGTTCACCCCGACATTGTAATTTTGAAACTTTTTTTTAGCTCTACGGATTCGAGGCACTAGGAGGCTATAAAGACTACCCCATTGCCGACTCAAGTCCCCCCCCCCCCCAAAACTCAAGCCACCCCCAAACCAAAGTCCGCTCAAGCCCCCCCTCCAAACCAAAGTCCGCTCAAGCCCTCCCCCCAAACCAAAATCCGGGATCCGCCCCTGCCCTAATTATATCAGCAATTAAAAGCTTTTAAAGTGCAATATTTGAAAAAATACTGTCGGACATTTCATTGAAGTACTGTAGGTGTCTTGATAAATACCCAATTTACTTTTCAGAATGTTTTGTTCTCGATTCTCATTTTTATTAGGCTCTCAGATAGCTTTACCATACATTAGACACTTCAGGATCAGAACACTTAGTCTCAGAGCACTGCGAAGAGACCATTAATTAGGTCATGGGTCTTCATTCCCCATTTTATTTTATGCTGTCTCTGCAGCACTGGATGCATTGTATACTACACATTACCTTCAACATGTAAAGTATAATGAATGGAGTTTATGCTGGAAGTGGGCTTGCTGAAACCTTGTTCTGTACCATCCCATTCCCCAACCTCTGCATTCTATGAATATGACAGTGGAATGTAGTTGTTCACCATCCTGGCACACAGAACAGTAATGGAGCTATTGAAATCAAGCCTACAAACATTATATTTGATGTAAAGGCATATTCTAGAAGAATTTTACAGAAATGTGTATTGTTACCGATTGGGCTTAGTGTGAGATCCCAGTCTAGTGTTTAGGGGCCAAAAATGGTCTTAAGGAATGACATTCAGCAATATATTTTACATATGTACTTGGAGGTGTTTCATACATTATTTAAATCCTAATTTCACACACAAATGTATTAAAGAGGTTACTTTGTCCAGATTCAAAGTAAATATTTGCTGCAATTACTTCAGTTGTTGATCTATAAATAGTAGATGTCCATCATATAAGTCACTGAGTTAATGTGCATTTTTGGATTGAAGATGCAGTTTCTGTTGGTAAACAGCTAGGCCACATACCGAGCGTGATGGGTGAGCGGTTAAAGCTCTGGCCTCACATTCGAGAGGACACCAGTTTGAATCCCTGTCCGGGCATCCAGATTTGGGTTTTCCATCATTTCCCAAAATCACTCCCCAGGAGGGGGGACAGACAGTGTCAAACTAATTAGTTAAAAACTGGAAGAAATCACCCAAACATCATAGGCAGTGGGTGAGATGTATGACTCCATCTTATTTTCCTGTGAAATTTTCGTGCTTCCAATTCTTGGGGTATAATACATATACAGGAATGCTGATAGAACCACAAGCCACTGAAACCTCAAAAATCCGCTGCACGAGATAAGCATCCTAGAGAAAATAAACATAGATGGCAGTCTCTTCCTGATTTAAGCTTGGAGGCTCTTTGTCTATGCAGCAGCATGACAGACGAGTGTGTCATGAAGGCTACAGCGAGTGCAACATGGCACAGAGTTTGTTGTGGGCCTTACATGAAGAGAGCAGAGGAAGCTGTTAAAATGTTGTGCAAAGCACAATTAAACACTGAAAACAATATAGAAGCAGTATGCCGGGAAAGACAATTCTCACAATTTTAGGAATCTTTGCTGAACCACATGATAGGAAAATCTGAGTTTTTGTACAAAATTTTTCTGGGAATAGTATTTATTGCACAAGCCAAAAATTCTTCGTTAATAGGACTAACAATCATATGCTAAGAAAGTACCATTCAATCCAGCAGATGCTTCAATGACCTTAATGCACAGAACAGTAATGGAGCTACTGAAATAAAGCCTAAAAACATATTTTACATCAAGGCTTAAATCTTAAATGGCCATATTTATGTAACGGATATCCTCATCCACAAGTGCGGAACTTTTACGTGAAATCCTACATCCGCTTTTGCATCCACAATTTTTAATGCGAATGTATGGCGGATGTTTTGTTTACATTGCAATATATATTATTCTTTTCACTTTATACGAGATTCTGCCCATTGTCACTTAGCTGACAACAAAGTGGTTTTTTTTTTTTCTGACGATCTTGTAATAAAAGTAACAATGAACTGAACAGTGTTGTTACCTAAGTGACCAATTTACAAGTTTGCACTTGCAAATAAAGTAAAGCAGCCTATTCACAGTCCAATTTTTAGGACATCTGTGTAGAACTACCGTAGGATGCGTTCAACCATTCACGTTAATAGGAGTCCAACAAAATGTTCCTAGCAATCCTTTCCACTCATACTTTATCGCGGCGCACCATGTGACCTTATTGCATACTCATAGGATATTTCCTCTAATAGCTACCTCCAATATCTTTAGCTTTTTGGACAGGAAGGACCGTTTTTGGTTTCTTGGGAGACCAAGTCCGGTAACCCATTTCAAGGCCCATCAAGAGCTTTGTCAAAAATTCGATCATCATAGATCCTACAAGTTGTACTGTGAATGTGTCACTAGAGCGGTGGGAAGGTGGGTGGCGAGCACGGAACCGAGCGTGGTGGGTCAGCGTTAATGCTCTGGCCTTGCCTTCGGGAGGAGGCGGGTTCAAATCCCTATCTGGGCATCCAGATTTGTTTTCCATGGTTTCCCCAAATCATTCCAGATGAATGCTTCCTTTAAAAGGTCGTGGCCAAATTCCTTCCCATTGCTAGCCCTGATCCTTTCATGCCTCTGCTGATGTTGATGAGCCGTATAGTCATAAGGCAAAAAAAAAAAAAAAAAAAAAAACTAGCATGGAGATGTGTGCTGGCATGGCCTTGTGCTTGATGCTTGAATTAGTCAAGCCACAAACTCCGCAAAGTTCACAGCATAGATTGGTTTTTAGATACATGAGTAGTTGCGTAAATAATTCACTTGTGAAATCGTCCCTTGTTTTTTGTTGTTGAAAGATAAGGCAAAAGTAAATGGCAGTATATATGTAAATAGACTATACTTATTATAAATTATACACTTATTTTGATTTTAAATTTATTTTTGATAGAATATTAAAATCTAAATAATTGTACATTTGTTTCCACCTCTGCAGCCACTTCCACAAATCATCCACATCCAAATCCACGGATGTGAAGTATTGAACATCCACACCTGCAAAGTTGACCTCCATTACAACCATAGCCTTAATACATTACTTCACATCAACAAAAAAGGGGGGGGGGGAATTCAGCACAGGAGGAAGGTATCATCTGGACAGTAAAATTACTTATGTTCGTCATTTTATGCAGTTTTGATATTGTGCCATTCATGTTTTAATATTCTCGTGATAGTTGCAAACCTCTTCAACTGGGGATTATCTATAAGATGGGATTAATACTTCATCCCTTGTTATAGAATTAAATTCTTTAAATTATTAAATGGTCAGTGTTACTTGATAGGTGTGGTCAGCACAAAAAAAAAATTACTTCCAGTCCAAACATTTTCTTGTGTAGTTAGGTAATTTAAATTCCTTTTTCGTAAAGGTTAACTTCTCCAGCTTTATTGAACTG